>JAADWH010000315.1:0-27358 GCA_023335995.1 Globisporangium nagaii
AGGCAGATCTCCGACTGCCTTTGCGAGGCTGAAAGGCTTCGGGAACAAGAGTCCGACGTCGTGCCGCGTGTACGACAGCGCCACAGCATCACTTTGTATACATGCGCAAGAGTTTGTTCTTCGCGACGTTTGTGGGACAGCTCAGTATGGAGCAGATCTGTAAATGGAGTCTTCGAGTTCTTTCATTCTATACGCAATGCTACAGCCAGGATATTCGTGAAGGTGTGCGATTGTGCGCTTAGCTGCCCTGGCCTCCAAACGCAGCGTTGCCGCCAAAGCCACCGCCAGTCTGACCGCCGAAGCCTCCGTTGCCGCCAAATCTGCCCTGAGCACCGCCCATTCCTGCACCTCGGACTCCAAAGCCGCCGCGACCGCCACCGAGCTGTCCAAGTCCGCCACCTCCAAACCCGTTGCCTCCGTTTTGAGCTCCATTACCTTGTGGCGGAGCTACAACAGGAGGTAGACGCTGTCCAGGACGGGTTGGTGCAGGAGTCGGTGCAGATCCGCCGTTGCCATTCGCTGCCTGTGCTCCAGCACCAAGTCTAGCACCATCTCCACCCACGCCTGCCGCTCCGCCCAAACCGAGCTGATTGTCTGCGTTGCCGCCGAAGCCGTTGCCACCAAACGGAGCACCCAACCCGCTTCGAGTGCCGAAGCCGCCCTGGCGTCCAAGTCCCCCGAAACCGCCTTGCGCTCCGAGTCCAGCCTGAGCTCCGAAACCATTCTGTTCACCAGGTCTACTATTGATACCTCCGAAGCCTCCTTGGCCGCCACCACCGTTGCCGTTGCCGAACTGCTCAAAGCGACTGCGTCCGCGATCCCACCTTGAGCCTTGAGCCGAGACAATTGTCGCTGTCTGGAGAGCAACAAGCACAGTGAAAGCGAGGATCACTTGAAGCTTCATGGCTGGTGTTGTCGACGATATCCTTGCGAGCGGGGCTTGTGTGTGTCGTTCTGCGAGGAGCTGAGTGTGGACTCGAGAGGAAAAGCGGGAATGAGAGAGCGTGACCTCCGCATCATCTCTTGCTTCAAAGCCATCGCAGCAAGAATGCTTTTTGACGAGAGTGCGTGCTCGAGCTGTTGAGTGATGGAAACTCGGTCGAGAAATGGCACCACGTTTCTCTCGCACGACCGAAGCCACCAGCACCAGCAACAACATGCACGAAGCGATTGATTGGCTTTGCGACTCACGGCACAAACATTGAGACTCCGTTTCGAATGGTGAATGGGTGCTTCTTCGTAGTCGCAGGGTCCTTTGACGAGCGAGTCTCGCCTCGATGTGACAGCCAGCAGCCCACCGCGAGGATGCACTTCTTGTTCCATCGGTTCTTGAGGTGCATGCTGATGTGTCTCGAATTGCACCAGGGGCTTGCTGCTCGCCTTCACTGGGTGATGGAAACAGATCGATCTTCTCTTGAAAGTAGTCAGTCACTCTCAGTGCCAAGCATCTTGTTCGTTGTTGAAAAGCTCGATGTGTGCCGTTAGTTTGCTGCCTACCCCTTCTCAGAAGCTCACGGAGACATACGTGGGGATCTTGGAGCGGATGATCGCGAGCGCCTCCTTCCCGCCGTTGCGCTCGAGCGTCGTGAGCGTGTCCTCCACTTCGGCGCGCAGCTGCTTGGTGAGCAGCTTGCGGTGGATCTGCTGCGTGAGCTTGGGCAGATACACGTTCATCTCGCCCTCGACCACGTCCGAGAGCAGCCGCGTGGCTTCGAGCGCCGTGAGGAAGATGTCCTCATCCTTGTTCATGAGCGCCGCGCGCAGCGGCTGGATAACCTGCGGCAGCACGGCGAGCGCCTTCTCACCAGCGTCCTCAGTCTTCATCAGGTCCTTGAACGCCGTGCGCGCGAGGAACACGAACGGGTGCTCGACTTCCTGGAAGCCCTCGACGCACGTGATCAGCAGCGGGTTGAAATCCAGCGCTAGCAGGAGACGCACAACCAAAGGTTATTCGGAGGTTAGCGGTGCAGCATGGTGTGAACATTGAGACATGCATCGAGTCGGTAACTCACTCTCTGGCGCTCTGGTCCACTGCAAGGCGTTCTTGATGCCGCCGTGGTTGATGCGACACGGGATCGACCCCGAGTCGTACGCACTACCAAAGTTGCTGCAGCAGTAGATATGCAGACAGACAGACATGTGTAGTGTGAGTGTGTGAGAGCTCACATCGACTGGCAAGAGAGAGAGAGAGAGAGAGAGAGAGAGACTTTGTGCAACGTACGTTTTGTGCTTCTTCTTGCCGGACGTGAACACCGCCGCCTGCTTGTGCTTGTTGAGCGTCGCCGACGGCATCGGGTGGCTCTTAGGAGCTTTCCCAGTCGCCACGGAAGCTGCAGCCGCACTCGGCTCCGGCGAAGCCGAAGAGGGAGTCTTGTTGCTCTCCTTGCGAGCCTGCGCGGTCGTTGTCTCGGGCTTGGTTGGCTGCTTCGAGCTGGCAGTGGACTTCGCCGCAGCAACTGACGCTCGCGACGACGAACCAGCCGACGAGCTCGAGCGCGTGGATGAAGACGAAGAAGGAGCTTTCTTCGCAGGCTCGTCGGCACCTTTCTTCACGCCGGTGCCGCTGGAAGAGACTGCAGCTTTCTCCCGCGATAGCGTCGATCGCACGCGGTTGTTCCCAGCTGCACTGCTGCTCTTCTCCGCCGCTGTCACGACATGGTCACTGTTGTTGTCCGAGCTCTTGGCTCTTGAGGAGGTCACGATCGGCGCCATCTTGAGCGGTGGTGGAGCTTACAAATCGGGTTGTCTTGTGTCTCTGCGCGAAGTCGGAAATGGCGCTCAGCAGGCTCGCTTTGCCTTCTTGAGTTTCGCGAGTTCCTCGCGGTGCGCCTATTTCTAAAAGCGTAGCCATTCGCGCATGCGATCGAGCGATTCCGTCAAAGATAGAGCGCGGATCATATGCAACCATGCCTCTCTTCATTCACTTGTCTAAGTTATACGCAGCAGCAGCAGCTCACCTGTTCATGGGAAAGTCGCTTCAACGCGTACATCCACTCATTTCACGCTTGGTATCGACGTGCGGGCTAAAGCCTCCAGGAGCGGTAGTACTGGAACTCCTCCTCGGCCGTGTGGTAGTAGTCCACCCAGCCCGTGCGGTCGGGCTCGGAGAACGAGTAGTGCTCCTGCAGCACGAGCGTCACGTTCTTGCCGCGGCCCTGCTTGCTGATCTGGAGCCGGAACTCGACCACGTTGTGGCTCGTGGGCACGCTCACGAATACCTCGTCCTTCTCGACGTGGTAGTGGCCCAGGTGCACGTCTTTGCGTTGCTCGCGGAGCACGGGCGTGGCCTCGTGCGGCGGCTTGAAGAGCATGCCGTAGAGCACGGTGCCGTCGCGCTGGAAGGAGAAGTAGCGGTAGTAGATCACCTGGAGGATCGTGCCCGGCGTGATCTCGGTCCACATGTTGAGCTCGGGCTTCTTGTAGTACGAGATCTTGAGCCAGTAGAAGCCGTTGTAGCGCACGCGCGGCCGCTCATGGAACATGTCGAACCACGTCGGGAAGCGCCGCAGCGCGAACTTGTTGGCCGCCGCCACGGCCGCCACTTTCGGGTTCTGCGCGGGGAAGATGCGGCGGCAGAGCGTCTCGAACACCTCTTCTGTGCGTCCGACGTGCAGCAGCCGCTTGCAGGTGCAGATGCTGTTGCCCACGCTGTCCTCGTCTAGGTACTTGAGGATGTCCACGAGCAGGTACTCGGCAAAGTTTAGCAGCACGTGGTGCGCATTCGCTGTACGAAACACACACACACAGGGAGTTGAGTATCCAAAGCAGCTATAGAGCTCTTGTGTGCGCACACAACACGTAGCGCACCGTTTTCTTCGTCGTCCGGGGCGTCCACAGAGTGGTCCGCTAGCTGTAGCAAATGGTCCACCTGCTTCGCCAGGAGGTCCTCGTCGTCCGAGTCGAGACTCAGCGCCTCGTCCGCCACAAGCACCGTCGCAGCAGCATCAGTAGCAGCAACTAGATCTGGAGCGGGTGCTATTGGCTCTGCTGCTGGAGCCAACGATGGCGATGCGGGGCTGCGCTGCGTCTCCGCCTGGATGATCTCTGCGAGGAAGTCAGGTCTGCACGATTGCGAACACAAGAGCATGGCGGTTAGTGCACGCGGCGTGAAGCAATCCATAGCCACAGAGACAGAGAGACAGACAGCACACAAAGAAGCGGCGCACGTACTGGACGGACTCGAGCAGTGCCGCCTGCAGCGCTTCTTCGTCGGCGTCGCGGTGCGCGCGCGACCGCTGCGCCTGTGCACTCGTCTTCATGTTGGGTTTTGTTTCAGAATCGCGAGCGCGTCAGGAACTCGAGAGTCGACATGATATTGCAAAAGCGAGTATCAGTATGGTGTATCGAATATATGAAGGCTTCTTCTTAAGCTAAAATGACTCAGAAGAGTCGATATCAGGTTTATTATCAAGGGATATCGCTAGACTCGAGAGGGCTCAATCGGCTTTGCACCAGTCCGAACACGCCCAGAAGGTTCGGTCCGATAAAAGGAAAAGAATCTTGTTTCGGAAAAAAAAGTGTATGTTCGTGCAACTCAAAGTGGGTGCGTTTGGTTCCCTCATAGGTTGAAAGGCACAGGTCGCAGGCGCGCGCTTGACGCTCGTCTCGAGCGCTGCTCACAGCATCGGCTGAGCTCTGACGCGCCACAGCTCAACACCAGAGGTATGACCGCAGCTTAGCACTGAAGCAAAGTTGCTCAAATCTCGATACGAACAAGTGCAGAACAGTTGACACTTAAGTATCAAGACATGGCTATATTTTTATTGCAGGCACACAAGCACGTATTCTTGACGTCCTTGCACTTGCACCAGTTCATGACCTTGCAGTTCTGCTTGCCGCTGCTGAAGATCCCTTTCTGGTGAAGGTGCTGGTCGTCGTCTTCGTGGGCTGTTCCTGGAGTGAACGCCAGCAAAGTGGTGGCAGACGTCTCGTTGCTGCGCTCGGATGGCGCTGAGATGTGGATCTTCACGTGGGCTTGCTGCGACTCGGAGTGCGCGCTCGAAGGCTCGAGGATGCAGACAGCGAGAGCGCTAGCGATGGCGAGTGTGGTGGTCGCACGCATTCTTGCTTGGACAGGATGTGTCTAAGGGAAGGCGAGAGATGGAGGCAGGAGGTGACTTGTCGACAAGGGAGAGAAATCGAGTGTGAGTGCGCAAACGAGGATGCAAACAAAGCGAACGGGAGGCTCTGAAGGGCTTGATCTCAGAGCATGACGGTTCCAAGATTTCAGTCAAAAGTCTTGTGTTATGAGGCGGCTCTGCTCTATGTCTGCGCAGTGCGGGAATCGCGAGAGAGAAAGCAGAGTCAGAATGAGCCACGTCCTTGAAAGCCTCCAGAGTTCGTGACGGATATCTTGCTCTCTCGCTCGGCATCCAGTGCCAGCGCACTCTTCCTCTCGCTTTTTTTACAAAAGGAACTGGACTTGGCTCGCATCCTCTCGCGTCAGTCGGAGGATCTTCTTCTCTTTCAGCTCTGCTCCCGCTGACGCCGTGATCGACGGCTCTTTGAGCGTCAGGAACTGGAAGCGACACGTCTGGATCACCTGCTTCAGATCCGCGCTCGCTCCACCGCTTGACGACGGTGCGTTCGCCGTGCTCTTCACGATGTCGAGCTTGTGCTCTTTCAGACACGACTGCTGCATCTTGAGCATGCCGCCAAACAAACCAGCGTTGCCACTGTTCCACCAGCGCACACTCCCTTCGCGCGCAGCATACGAGACCAGGATCTGGCCGTCTGCACGGAATCCCAGAGCGGAAAGCGCAGACGTGTGCCCATCGAGGACGCGCCACTTGGTCGCCGTGCGCAAATCGTAGATCAAAATCACAGCCTCCATTGTCCCGATCGCCAGGCGCTGGGTCTCCTTGTGGAAATCGATCATCGGGAACCGCCGAACGAGGTTGTGGAGACACCGTGTGCTCAGCTCAAGGCATCGCTTTCGCCGCTCAGGCTTCGTCGGATCCAAGCAGCACATGATTGTGTCCACGACTGCCGGCAGGTGACGGAACATCAGCAGGTAGTGCGTATTCAACAGCTCTGTGAGGTACAGCAGCACGCACTCCCGAAACGCATGCGGTCGCTCGCTGTTGTTCATCTCCTGCTGCAGCAGAGCGAGCACGAACGCCGACTCGCATGCGCCGAGTTCGACCAGGAGACTGAGCGAAGCGTTGCTTCCTCCGTTTGCGAGCACGCGAGCGTTGCTGCCGAACACCGGGCTCGCGCTGCCATCTGGATTGCGCTGCTTCTCACGCATATCGATCAGCAACAGCTGCACGATGAGCGAAGACAAGTCCACGAGATGCGGGCGGAAGAGCATGAGCCCTTTCGTGAGCAGCTCAGCAGAGACGGAGCCAATGTGCTGCGCAGGCGCTTTCAGCAGATACACCAGAATGTCGCACACTTCGCGAGCGCCAGCAGGGGAGATCTCTCCAGGAAAGCACGTGCCGATCATGCTGAGCAGGATCACAAGCGAGCCCAGCCGCGAGACAGCCAGCGACGAATCGATCGTATGCCCCGACGACGAGCCGTTGAGCTTGACTCCAGTCTCCATCTCCAGCCGAACGATCTCAAAGTGCAGCTTGGTGGAGTACTCCGCAGTCAGCGTGCTTCTCGAGCTCGACGGCAGCCGCTTGATCACTCCGTTGAGCAGCGCTCGTGCTGCCAGCTGCGTGTAATCGCAAGGATTGAAGGCGAACTTTGCGAGGAACTCCAGCGCCGGCTCTCGAAAGCACGGGACGTAGTCTGGTAGCACTACCGAGTGCTGCGTGATGAGCTGACTCCAGAGGACGTGGAACTCTTCCTTATTCCTGGGCGAAGAGGGCAGCGCTAGGGACTGGTTCTCAGCAGCGTTGCTTCCTTTCGAGTACTTGTGCTCCATCAGGTTCATGCACAACGAAACAATGCCGAGTGCGAGATTCGCCGACATCGCAGACGAATGCTGCCAGTTGCGAACAAACGCGTTCTCAGGCGGCGATTGCGACTGACTTGACATCGGCTTTGGCTTCGACAGCGACGCGGTTTTCCAGGGCACAGGTATTGTCAGCGCGCCGGACGCTCCTTCCCGCAACGCACACGAGTACAGCAATTCCGGAGCATCGAGACCAAGCAGCTCCCGGCACGCTCGATCGATTTCTGGCGTCGCTCCCCACGACAGTAGGAACGACAGCAGCAGCAGCTCGATTGATCCGATCGCATATGGAGACACCGCAAGCGCTCGGCTCGATGCATGTCCCTCTCTCGCTGACAGGAGCGGTGGCTCAGCGTTCGACAATCCGTAGAAATACGCCTTCCAGCTGCTTTTGATGCGCTCAGCGCTTCGAATGACGCCAAACTTGAGCAAGTGCACGGACGAGTCTCCAATCAGCAAGGCGGAGCTCTCGACTGACTGCTTGCTGTTCCTCTCAGGTGATCCGGAGCGGTCGTCGGTCGCTGCATTGCCGCCGTCGTTCAGCAGCGCAGCCGGGATTGCTCGCTCGAGAATGCCAGTGTCCGTGTTCCACACGTAGACCATTCGATCTTCGCACTCGACGTAGAGCAATCCGCGCTCTAGATGCCAATCCAGTCCACACACGGCGTCGGTGTGCTCGCTCAGCTCGAGAATGCACTCCCACTCAACAGCGCAGCGTCCTTTGAACGACGATTGCGTCTGCGCTCCACGACTGCCTGGGTGGTATCCGTAGATTGGTGCATAGAGCGTCACTTTGTGGTCCACACCTACAGTCGCGACGAGCCTGTCGGGAGACTGCGACGACCAGCTGCTGCCGCCATCGCGCACAGGAGATATCGCGATTTCTTGAATCGCGCCTCGATGCTTCTGGAACCGTTGCAAGACGATCGCCTCGCACACAAAGCTGGATCCCACGGGGCGAACCGCCAGCTCGATCACTCGCATCACTCCGTCTTCTCCGCCGGTGAACACCATAAAGTAGACAGCAACGGAGGTCGAAGGGCTAGCGAGTGAGCTCACATTTGGACTGGATGGCGCAGAGACAGACGAGTGTGCACCTGCAGCAGTACTGGGCGTCACTGCAGCGATGCTTAGTTGACGACTCGACCAGCTTCGGCGCTGCGTCGGTGCAGAGAAGCGAGAGCGGTAGAATGGGTTCTTGTCTGTCGCGAGAATCGACTCTTCAACCGGGATGCCTCGCTTCCATGTCTGCGCTTTTCTCACGGACATGTAGATCCCGCCACTTGAGCTAGAGCTCCCAACAGCGCCAGATCCACTCCCCGCGGTAACTGAGCGCACGAGCGGTGATGGCGGCAACGGCGGCGAATCCGGGTTGGCTGCACTTGGCGCGATCCAGTGGCAGTGGGCTACAGCTGTTACGTTCCCTGAATGGCACGACACGTGCACATCGGAGCAGCTGGTACCGGCGCCAGATCCCTGGGCTGCTGGCTTTCGTCCAAGCAGCGAGAACTCCACACTGCCATCCGAGTACCCTTTCGCAATCACAGGCACATCCATCAAGTGCCGAGACGATACTTCGGACACATACCCGCTGAACGCCGTCGTTGCTCGACGATGATCTTGGATGGAAGGAGACGATCCTCGAGTTGCTCCGGGGCTAAGAGTCGAAGTGAAGACACCACCGATCGGGCTGTCTACGCCTCGGCTCCTTGATGGCGAGGCGGACAATCCAGACGCATCGACGTCTTGTAGTCTGCTACCTCGCCTTCGTCGTTTCCCGAGTCGGCGAGCCTCGTCATAGGAACAAGAGGCGCCAGAGTCGTCTCTCGCGAGCATCAAGTGAGATAAACATACTCGCCTGTCGACTGCAGGCTCCTTCTGGATTGCTTTAGCTGATCCGCTTGCTCGAGGTCGACTCTCTCCAAATCCGTCGTCGAAGGAGAAGAACTTCACGTGGTCGTACAGGTGGACAGGAAACGCATGGGACTTCGCCATCCGCGGCGGCGACAGGTTCTTGCTCAGCGGGATGTCCCAAAAGCCCAGACTGCCTCGCTTGCACATGTGGATCAGCTTTGTCTGCGACGAAGAAGACGAGAGTGGGGAAGACGGCACGAAGAAGCTGCCGGTCGACTGCACGCAGGAGGTGAAGCCCGAGGAGGAGCCCCGGTCGATGTCCCATTCGCCACTTTGCGCTCGTAGCCTTCTTGCACTGCCGCTCGTGCTCTGGCGCTTGTCGCAGCACTCGCATTGATGCATGTACGCGATGTGCTGACCCTTTTCGATGGCAGTCAGATTCTTGAAGTTGCTTCTGGGAACGAACTGGTCCTGGTCCTTCGTGAAGATGAACAGCTTCCCAGTAGAGCTCATCGAGTTCCCGCACGAAGCGAACTGGAAGACGTGGCCAGTGTTCGTCCACAACATCACTTGGTTCTCGCCCACGAACTCGCCATTCTCCCAGTACACGGGTTCGGTTTGCTGCTTCACAAACGAGCTGCTGTTGCGTTGGATACCTGTCTGCCCGAGAAACGTAGCCGGTGGAGTGTTGCAGCTGCCGACAAGAACGCTCGGCTTCCCTTTGCCAGTGGTCTTGCTCCGCGGCGACGCACCTCCATTGCTGGGCGAGTTGTCGACCTTGCACAGCCACTTTCGCTTCAGCACCACCCACTTGGACTTCCAGATGAACAGAACCAGGGACGAGTCCGGAGAGATGCGCACAGCCAGCGGGAAGTAGCTGCTCTTGATCGATCGCATCAGCGCTGTTTGCGGGTTCATGTGGTCGCCATCCTTCAGCGACGTACTCTGCGAACACGTGATGTCGTCTGCTTCGTCCGCCCAAGAGATGACCCAGCAACTCTCTTGCACCCACTGAAACGCGCCAAACGAGCTACTCGGAGCGCTTGAACCGCCACGAGGTTTCGACCAGAGAAAGCACTTCACGAGACCTTCTGCACCGAGAGAGATGACGAGCGAATCCCACACCTGGACGACGTTGCTCAGTTGCCCGGCTCCAGACGCGCTGCTGAACGATTTGCTGCTCGCTGATACTTGGGAGCCTTGTCCGTTCAACGCTGCCGACGAGGATGCGTTCGCCAGACTCGAGCCGTGCGCGCCATTGTTCTGGTAGCTTGATGATGCCATCGACGAGCTCTCTCCCTGGCTTTCGAGCGCAGCTTTCCCTGCTCCCGCGTTTGCTCCGAGTGGATTCTTTGAGAAATTGGTCCAGGACTTGAACACTGGCATCTTCAGCTCCCCAACCGCGATACTCCGCCGAATCTGCTCCTGCGCAGTATCCATGCAGTAGAGCAAGCTCATCTTCCAGGTGTCGAGCACCATCATCCGCGTTTCTTCCGAGTACACCATTGCGTAGCGGTTATTGCAGAACATCTCCATGCCTTTGATCGGCGCCAGCTGCTTTGCCAGCGATGCGCTAGCGCACGAGCACATGCCATTGGGGAGCTGCCACCGCGCCACACTCCCGTCCCTCGTGATCGATATCAGCATGCTCTGCCCCCACTCGTCAGTGCCGCTCACGATCCCCTGCACCGGCTGACTCGCGAACCCTCGTTTCCTCGCAGCGTCGCTCACTGCGCCGGTGGCTTCGTCGCCAGAGAAGACCAGCAAGTTGACTTGCACCACGACATCGTGCTCAAAGAGCCAGTAGATCACCACTCCGTCGACGGTGCCTGCAAACACGCACACCTGGTACTGCGTCTCGTCTCCGTCGTCGTCGTCGTCAACAATCTGGATCTGGAGACCCGCGAACTCTGCCGAGCCAGTGTGGCTGCTCTTGCTGGCTCTGCTGCTGTCGCCACCGCTGTTCTGCTTTCGCATGCTCGTAGCATTGTGGAAATTCGAGCTACTACTGCTGCTGTTCGCACCACCGCTGCCGCTGCTGCTGTTCCGGTTGTTGTTGCCGCCGCTGTTGCGCCGCACAAAGCTCGCGTGCGACGTCGTGCTGGAGTTCTGGCTAGGCTGCGACATGGGCAGATACAGCACATGCAGACACGAGATCTCGACGCGCGGCGGCTCGTCCCAAAGCACGAGCGGTACGACTACCTCCTGGTCGTCAAGATTCGCTGCCGCGCCGTCTTCCCACCCGCTTCCTGCTGCAGATCCGCCGCTGAAGCCCGCGCTCACACCGCCACTCGCACCCCCGCCGCTGCCGCCGCCATTGCCGACCATCGCGGCAGCAGACGACGGCTTCTTGAGGATCGTTGGCGTATACCCGGTCGTCGCCGTCCAGCTCATGCTGTGGGGATCAGCCACTCAGCTGCTCTGCAAGTTGAAGTGCCTCGAGTGATCTTCGCGTGTATGCGCTCGTCTCTATCGTCGCACGCGCGCACAGCAGCAGCGTTCAGAGAGCCACGCGCGCGTCTGCTAGAGTCTCCCACGCGGCGTGTGGGCAAGAGAGAGATAGAGAGATCGATAGGGAGGCAGGATCTCGCGCCGTCGCCGTCCACTCAGCCGCAGCGTTTGCTGCCTTCTGCTTCTGCTTTGTCGCTTTGGTTTTGGGAATGGGGGCGTTTCCGCAGCCAAAGTCGAGAAGTCGCACTGTGTGGACGCGACAAAGTGCGATATGCTGCAAGATACCGTGGACGATTGATGAAGTGCGAAAATGTGACGATGGATGGAAAGCGCAGACAACGTGAAATGCCCGCGTTGAAAATGGTTCCCCCCGCTCTCGCGCAGCTTCGCGCACTGTGCTCGCCTACTTATTCTTCACGTGGGACGGCGCGACGAGGAAGATGTAGACGTTCTCAGCTGACGTCGTCTGCAGGAGTCCGGGACGCGAGTGTGCGCGCTTCTTGCCGACGACCAGGTGTCGGAGATCGTCTACCTGAAAGAAAGGAAAAAAGGAGGAAACACACACGATTCACATCTCATCAGTCAGCCTGGACAACAACCACTAGGACAAGCCAAACCAAGTTGAGCGCGCTCTGTCACTCACGATGGTCGGGTTGATGTTGAAGTAGTTGTGGCGGATCGCGTGGACGTTCTGGTCCATCCACGTCGTGTCGATCACGTCCATATCGAGGTACTGCAGCTCGCTCTTCTTGTCCAAGTCGCCCTTCACTCGGTCGTGGACGCAGTGGACCACGTCCTCCTCGCCACGCCCCACTGGCGCTCGGTTGTACGCAAACGAGGCGACGCCGTCGAACTTGGCTTGCTGGTTGATCGACGCGATCGCGACATCCATGTCAGCGGCAGGCGCCATGTTCGTGTCGACCCAGTTGAGGAACTCCGTCTCACTCCGGTCTCGCGTTTCGTTCTTGGTCGCGTCGCGATGCACCATGTAGCCGCGTCTTCCGAGCGATAGGTTGAGCGGTCCGCACACAGAGCCTTTCGAGAGAAACTCGAGGTAGAACAGCGCGCCGTCCATGTTGTCTGCGTACAGCGTGATGTGCTCGCAGTATCGACGCGCATTGTCGTAGCCCCCACCGTATCTGACGAACTCGTCGCGAGAGTAGTCGGGGTTGCAGAACGTAAGCGTCGAAAGCTCCATCCTCGGCTCGCCCAACTCGTCGGAACTCTTCACAGGCTGAATCGGGTCATCACAGCGCACGAGGAAAGTGTCGGTTAGAATGCACACACACTCACACCTCGGTGTACCTCGATCTAGCACCAAACACAAACCTTCAAGACATCGTTTAGGTGCCCGGCGTTCAGGCTCTTGAAGAACACGCGAGCACCCATGGAGTGGGCGATGATGTTGAGCGTCGTGTATCCTGCGTCGAGCAGACTCTTGAGAAAGTCGCGGAAGTCGCTGGAAGTCCGCTCGCTCTCACTCCCGACCTTCTTGGCTGCCAGGACAAACGCACGAGTTCGCACATGCCAGTCAGCAAAACCTCGTGCTGGCGATCAATCATAGAAACAGCAACAACAGCCAAACAACGCTCACCTTGAAAGTACGCGAGAGCACCACCGCTCGGCCAGCTGAACACGAACGGGTGGATGAACGACGGGAAGTCGCCCAGCGCAAACAGCTGCGCCATGCGGTTCATGCCGTAATCCAGCGAGCAGTTGTAGCCGTGGAGCAGCACCAGCGCTTCTTTGCGCACAGTCGAGACCTGTCGGTCGAGGATCGGGCACGAGCTCTCGCGGAAGATCCTCCTCTTCGACGACCGGTCCTTCGTGAGTCTCGCAGGCTTCTTCTCATCGTGCTTGGTGCTGAACACCACGTCGTCTGCTGGCGTCCGCAGAATCGGCAAACAATCTGCGGCGCTCTGCGGCGCATCTGGAGTGTTCGACTGTGTCAAATGGGTCACGGACGGCAAGAACGTGAAGAAGCCGCCCGAGACAGAGCACTCGACGCTCGCGACGCCCCAGTGGAGACCCGTGTCCGAGTGCTTGGGCCAAAAGTAGATGCCGTCCGACTTCTGCTCGGCGCGGTTGTGGCAGAACCCGATGCGAATGTTCACGAACGAGTACCCGCTGCCGTGCTCGAAGCTCCGGAACGGTCCGATGGGGACGCCGTTCTCCCACTGCCCCGTGAGTCGCTCACCGTGGTAGGACGTGTCAGACCACATGCCGTAGCCGTGCGGCTCGCCGTCTGCGTTCAGCCCGCCGCAGTACTTGACGAGGTTGCGCTTGGCCGTGTAGAACCTCGCTCTGGAGCGATACGTGACCGTGTTCGTCAGCGATCCCGGTCGCGCTGTCCACCACTTGGCAGCACTAATTTTGTTGTTGAGCCCCATCCATGGGTACACAAAGTGCGTAAAGAGGTAGACGACAACCGTGAGCGCCTCGAGCGCGATCAGCAGCATGACCACGATGTAGCGCGTGTTTGCATCCGAGTCCGAGACCGTGTCGTCGAGCCAGAAGAGCGCGTGCACGTTCCCCGTGATCGTGTACGTCAGCATCTCGGCGATGACGATCCAGTAGACGAGCCACCGAATCACGAGCGCCACTTGGACGACGACGTACACGATGAAGATGAGGAGCACAGAGACGAGAACCTCGCTCGACGTCGTCTTCCCAGGGGTGTCTGACGTCAGCAACTCCGATCGTGTCCCTGCAATGGTGACCCAGCACAGCAAGTGCATCAGCCGTATAGCCGTGTCATCTCAAGCGACAAGCACGAAAAGACACGCGCGCACGCACCGCCTGTAGACACGGAGAGCGTCGCGAGGACGAGCAGAACGTAGAGTACCATCAGCCACGTCACGAGCTGCGCCATAAATGAATACTACATTGGGCACACAAGCCAGACGCACAGTCGTTCGTCCTGTCAGCCGCTTTGAACTCTGCGCGCGACGTGCGAAACGAAGCCACGCAGCATCAGCAATCACTCGCACCTTGATGTAGACGCCTCGATACCGGCGCTGAAGTCGTCGTCCCGTCATGAAGCTGAACGCTCTGCGCACATCGATCGCACGGAGAAACACACGAGTTAGCATACTGCCTCACTACCACCATCAGCAGTCAAGCTTCCTGCGCGCGCACGTCGAGGAAGAGGACACGCACCGCTCGTAGTTG
This sequence comes from Globisporangium nagaii, assembly GCA_023335995.1. Taxonomy (NCBI): domain Eukaryota; phylum Oomycota; class Peronosporomycetes; order Pythiales; family Pythiaceae; genus Globisporangium; species Globisporangium nagaii. The sequence goes on from JAADWH010000315.1 coordinate 14,381, forward strand.
AACTCCTGGCTGGCGGCGTCTCCCGGCATTTCGTCTCGCTCTTCCGAGCACCCGCCGCTCTCGTCGTACAACAGCTGGTGCGACCCAAAGTGCGTGGTGGACTGCTGCGGCTGCCTCTGCGCGTGACCGTGCTGCGCGTCTGCTACGCTCTGTGGCGAGAGCGCCGCCATGAGGCTCTGCTTCAGGTCCGTCGCCATCGCCTTCTTCTCTGCGTCGTCCATTCTCGCAGTACCACAATGCGAGTTTTTGACGACAACTGAAGCCTGACTTGACAGTCGCTTTGATGGATGCCGTCGTACTTTACCGAGCTGCAACATGTGTCTTTAATGGTCACTGTTTGGGCTGATGTCACTAGCTGCAAAAGTGTAATTGTGGCATCAGACAGCAGCTATTGTTCCTTCTCGATAAAGTACGAAACGAGCGAAAGCCGTTTCGAATGAAATGCGTCGAGTCGAACGCCTGTTCACCTGCGGATGCAGCCATGAGACGCCAGACACTCGCGCACGCGCAGCTCGCGCTAGGCAGAAAGAGAAACCCCACTGCACGCGACGGCGTTCACACAAGAGAGCGAGCGAGCTTCAGCTGAAAGACGGACGGGCAGGCGCGGCTGCTGCTTCCTCGTCGAGAGTAGCGCGCTCTTCTGCTCCAGCAGCGCGTTCGGTGCATCGGGACACAGACAGGGACAGCAACACAAGTAGACACAGGTGGGGACGGCGTTGAAGGCGAGCGGGTGGATGCGGTAGCGGACGCAGCGGCTCCAGGTTCGCGGTTCCTCTCTTCTTCTTCTTCTTCTCCTTCCTTCCTTTTCGCATACGCTGCCGACGAGCGCACACACAGCACACAGAGGCTTTTTTGCAGATAGCTGGTCGAGATGGCGGTTCCGCAGCATTTCTTCCGGCTAGAGACTGAGGGGCTCGCGCCGTCCACGGGCATCGTGCCGTCTGCACCGCCGGCGACGGCGTCAGCCCACCCCAAGCCGAGCTTCCTCTCGAGGATACTCGGGTGGAACAAAGTGCGCGGCGTGCCGGGCCAGGAGCTCGCGAACGCCGACCAGCTCGCCGCCGCCGCGTCGCCGATCAAGAGCCGCGTGCTCTTCATCAACGACGTGCTGCGGACGCACGAGTATGCGAGCTACATCCAGAAGAAGTACCACACGGAGCCGTACCACGCGAATGCCGTGTGCACGTCCAAGTACACGGTGCTCAACTTCCTGCCCAAGTCGCTCTTCGAGCAGTTCCGGCGCATCGCGAACTTCTACTTCCTCATCATCTCGCTGCTGCAGCTCTGCACGGACCTGTCGCCCACGAATGAGTACTCGACGATTGGGCCGCTCGCGATCGTGCTCTTTGCGACGATGCTCAAGGAAATGATGGAAGACCGATTGCGGCACCAGCAAGACTACCTCGTGAACCATCAGAAGGTCGAGGTGCTCGGCGCGACGCCCGAGAACCAGACGGCAGACCAGTCGAGCAACAAGGTGGCACAGAACCCTGCGCCTCTCGGCACTGGCGGCGGATCTTCGCGCTCGCTGTCGTTCCAGCCGGTCTTCTGGAAGAACCTCCGCGTCGGCCACGTGGTGAAGATCCACGACAAGGAGCAGATCCCAGCAGACGTCGTGCTGCTGTTCTCGAGCCACGAAGACGACGAAGCTATGTGCGAGACGTCGAGTCTCGATGGTGAGTCGAATTTGAAAGTGCGCCACTGCATCAAGTGGAACCAGATCAATCCCGAGAGTGTGATGAACTTTGGCGCGACCGTGAACTCGGAGATCCGCTGCGAGCTGCCGAACAAGCGCCTGTACAGCTTCGATGGCGTCCTGCGGATCTCGTATGCGAGCGAGCAGGCGAAGCTGGATGCGTCGGCGAAACTCGAGAAGAAGAACTCATCGGCGAAGTCCCAAAAGGCGTCTCGCAATGTGCTCCCCGACACGGAAGAGATCCCGATCAACATCGAGAACGTTCTGTTGCGCGGCATGAAGCTGTGCAACACCAAGTGGGTGATCGGTGTTGTCGTCGGCGCGGGCAACGACACGAAGCTGGTGCAGAACATGAAGGCGATCCCGTCAAAGTTCAGCCGCCTGGACCACACGGCGAACCGGTGCATCTTCCTGATCTTCGCGGTGCTGTTCGGAGTCTGCTGTATCAGCTCCATCCAAGCCCTCCTCTTCTCGCAAAAGGTGCACACGCATCCTGGACATACTACTGCGTTCTCGTACATCAAGGTCTATGGCGCCGCGGACTTGCTGGAGGCGTGGGTCACGTATCTGATCCTGTACAACAACATGGTTCCGATCTCGCTGTACATCAGCTTGGAGGTCGTGAAGTGGTACCAAGCCCGGCGGATTGAGAACGATCCGAAGATGCGATGCACTGACAACGGGCACGGCGTGACAGCGCGGACGTCGAACGTGAACGAAGACCTGGGCCAGATCAAGTACATCTTCACAGACAAGACTGGCACCTTGACGAAGAATCAAATGCTATTCAAGGTCTGCAGCATCGGAGGCATCATCTTCGACGGGAGCAACATGAATCTGCGCCGACTGGCCAAGGCAGCCGGCGGAGGACTTGCAGAGACGGAGCCGCCTACAAGATTCCCCGGCGGACCTCCTTCGACTGCGAGTTCTGGCTCAAAGCATCCGTCGTCCGGTCGCGAAGGCTCGGAAGGCAGACGAGTGGTGAAGCAAGCTTCGCTCTCCGAGAAGGACGTCCGACCGTACTACCATCTCGTCAACATGATCGAGAATCCGTCAAGGTACATGGGGAAGGAGCAACACTCGCTGGAGCTGGCGCGTCCGTTTTTCCGCTGCTTATTGCTTTGCCATTCGGCGTCGGCGGCAATCGAGGAGAACGCGCGAGCGCTAGGTAAAAGCGACGATCAGTCTTCCAGCTCGACCAACTTGGGGAGCGACGGACACCCTCTTCGCCACATCGGCGGGAAAAACTCGCTCAACGGCTCAATGGAGTCTGCCGATGCGTTTGCGTGGAGCGGTGCCTCGCTGTCATCCAAGTACGAGCGAAAATACTTCGGGTCGTCGCCGGACGAAGTCGCGCTTCTGAACGCCGCGATCGAGTTCAAGTGCATCTACGAAGAGCGCGACGGGGACTTGATCCACATCAAGCTGTTCGGGAAGTCCGAGACGTACCGCCTGCTCGCGCTCAACGAGTTCGACAGCACGAGAAAGTGCATGTCGGTCGTGGTGCAGCAGATCCATTCGTATCCTGATGACGACGAAGATGCTGTCGATGCCACGCATGCCGACTACGACCCCGAGCGCGCAAAGAAGCGAAAGCAGAGGAGGAGACAGCAGTACCAGGACTCGGCCACGATAGAGGAAGACACCAAGGACAGCTTTGCAGAACTCGAGAGCGCACTATCGAACGACGGAGAGAGTGCGCCAGAGCGAGAGGGGGGCTATAATCCGAACGAAGCGAGCGACGACGAGATCCTCGTATTCTCCAAGGGAGCCGACACCGTCATGTTCGCGAATGCGGCAAACGCGCAAGACATCAGCAAGCTGGGGTTGCACGTGCACTACTTTGCGGCGATGGCGCTCCGAACACTGCTGCTGGGGTTCAAGACGCTGTCCAAGACCGAATACGTCGCCTGGAAGAACGAGTACAATCTGGCGAGGAAGTCGCTCACGGACCGTGAACATCTGTGCCTCGAGGTGGCGAAGAAGATTGAGACGTCGATCTACCTTTTGGGAGCCACCGGCGTTGAGGATCTGCTGCAAGATGGAGTGAAGGAGTGCATCGATCAGCTGTGCCAAGCTGGCGTGAACATCTGGATGCTCACTGGTGATAAGGACGAAACTGCGATTTCCGTCGGGCACATGTGCGGTCTGATCGGCGAGAAGAGCAAGATGATCATCATCAAAGGCAAGAGCAAGCAAGACTGCCTCGACGAGATCGCGAACGCGAGGCGCAAGTTGAAGCGAGAAGGTGTCTGGGTCCCTGGCGTTGCAACACGCAATATGTCGCTCGTGATCAACGGCGAGGCGCTCGAGTTCCTGTTGGCCGACGTGCTCACGTTGCCGCCGGTGAAGATTTCCGGCTCCCACCCCTTGCTTCCCAGCCAGAGCGAGAAAGGACGCACTGCGACGATTGACGGGTTCGCGGAAGATCGCGATGGAGGTCACATCGGGGGCGGCAACCCTTTCGTCACGAACGAATCCGCGTCCATGAAGTCTGCTGGCAGCCTCCCACTCCAACTTCCGAACCATCACGACCACCATCCGTCGTCGCCTGTGAATCGCAATCACCGCGTTTCGTCCAGACACGGGTCGACGCAGCCTTCGATGGCGGAGAATGCCGCTGCTGCTGTCCCATCGCACCAGCTTTTCATGGAGCTGGCTACGCAGTGCACCTCGGTTGTCGCGTGCCGTCTGAGTCCGATGCAGAAAGCCCAAGTGGTCGGGTTGATGAAGTCGGCGCCAGGTTCTCCATTGACCCTCGCTGTCGGGGACGGCGGGAACGATGTGAGCATGATCCAAGAAGCTCACGTGGGCATCGGCATCTACGGCCACGAAGGTATGCAAGCAGTGCGCGCAGCAGACTTTGCGATTGCGACGTTTCGGAATTTGTCTCGCCTGCTGCTCGTGCACGGCCGCTGGAACCACCGACGCGTCGCGCGCGTCATCCTGTTTTCGTTCTACAAGAATATGGCGCTCATCATGACACTGTTCATCTTCTCGCTGCGGAATGGATACTCGGGCCAGACGCTGTACGAGTCGTACTTGATGGTGGGCTGGAACGTCTTGTACACCTTGCTGCCGATTTTTGTGCTGGGAATCGCAGACGAGGATATCCGGGACTCCACGGTCTTGCAGCACCCGTACGTGTATCGCAGTTCCCTCAAGCGGAGCGAGCTGAGCATCAAGAAGCTGACGATCTGGGTGCTGAATGCGGTCATGCACTCCTTCCTCGTGTTCTTCTTCGCGATGAGCGCGCTGAATGGGATCTCATCGACTGAAGGGCACGCGAACGGCTTGTTCACGGACGGCACGGCAGTGTACGGCGCGCTGGTGATCACGGTGACGCTGCGAGCGAGCATCGCGATGCAGCGACTGCACCGATGGGGACGCTTCCACTACATGTCGCTCTTCGGCGGCTACGCGGCGTTTCTCATCTTCGTGCTGGCGTACTCGCGGGCGTACAGCATCTTCTCGACGTTCGACGTGTTCCGGGACTTCTTCGGCATTGCTGACATGCTCTTCAGCGAGATGACGTACTGGTTGCTGATCTTCTTCACGTCAGTCGCGTCTGTCGCGCCGGATTTCGCGATCTTGTATCTGAAGCAAATGTACTTGCCCTCCAGCAACGACATTATCCAGGAGATCGACAGCGGCTTCGGCCATTCCAGCACGTTCGACGAAGCGGATTTCTCGATTGCGAACCTCCGCACGACGAAGTTTGCCGAGACGGCGTCGTCGAGCCGCTTCGACGACCAGAGTCAAGGAGCTCCCACGCCTCCAGGTCGTACGGATCTAACCGCATCACTCCTGGACGGAGAATGGAGCCAGAAGTTCCGCGACTTCGACCGACCGACGGAGCACGACGAGCTGTCGAAGCAGCTCATAGCGCTACAGCGCGAGCTTGCCCAAGAGATCGGTCTCCCCGATCCGATCCTGAAAGAAGACGACGCGCAAAGCTCGCGAGCGCTCAATGTGCAGCCGAGCGTGCACCCGCTGACGCTGGAGTTCATGGGCGAGGAGCACCTGACGCTAGAGAACGAGTACGAGCTCACGTTTGCGCTGCGCGAGAGGACGCGCGTGATTCTTTGCTTGAAGATCCTGGCGTTCGTGATCCCGCTTTACGCACTCTACGAGTACTTTCTCGAGGGCGAGTCGTCGTACATTTGGATCCGCGCCGGCTTTTTCATCTGCGACGTCGTCTACATGCGCATCGCACGGACAAAGTTCTTTGTCGAGTACTACCAGAGCGCGATTCTCGTCCCGTTCTGCGCGATCGGAATGGCGCTCACGCTCACGATCTCCGACACGGGCAAGTTCGCGGCTGCGCTGTACCCGATCGTGCTCTTCGTGGTGATTCGAGTCAAGTTTTTGTTCGCGCTGATCCTCTCGATCTACAATTTCGCGTTCTACCTGCTCGCAGACAAGGTTGGGATCAAGAATGAGAGCAGTCAGGATGTCTCGGACTTGCTGCTCTTCGCGCTCTACCTGGCGTTCGTGATCACCTTCGGTGCGTACTCGTGCTACTCGCTGCAGATCACGATGCGACGGGACTTCCTGCAAAGCCGCTCGCTGCTGATCGAACAGAAGCGCTCGACGCAGATCCTGAAGAACATGCTCCCGGAGCACATTGTCCAGCGCATGCAGAAAGGCGACACGCTCATCAGCGAGGACGAGAAGGACGTGACGATCCTGTTTTGCGATATTGCCGACTTTTCGTCGTTTGTGAACCGGTTCGGGCCGACGGAGGTGGTGTCGCTTCTCGACCGCGTGTACTCACTTTTCGACCAGATCTGCCAGAAGCACGGCGTGCGGAAGATGGAAACCGTCGGGAAAACGTACATGGCGTGCGCAGGGCTCCAAGGGAAAGACCGCGGCAAAGAGGCAGCGCTTCGGGCGGTGTCCATGGCAATCGACATGCTCGGTTTCTTGGACAAGTGTCGAGCGTCGAACGGCAACGGCATCAAGCTGCGCATCGGCATCCACTCCGGTCGTGTAGTGAGTGGGCTCGTCGGCATGAAGAAGCAGCAGTTCTCTCTCTTCGGAGACACGGTGAACACGGCGTCGCGAATGCAGTCGACTGGCATCACGGGGTGCTGCCAGATATCGCAGGTCACGTACAAGAAGCTCGCTGGCCACTTCCGCTTCGAAGAGCGACAGATCGAGGTGAAAGGCAAGGGATCCATGACGACGTACATGGTCGGCGAGCCACTGAGCGAGCTCGCGCGGATGGCCGTGCTTGGACAGCTCGAGCACATCATGAAGCGCGAGTCGCTCATCATCTCGGAGCACAACGTCCGCAAAGCCTTCGAGCCGGACTTTCTCAGCGTCACACGGAGCAAGATCGTCCAGAAAGCGAAGAAGCGCTGGGCCAAGTACGACCCGATCCGGCTGTTTCTCGGAGCGCCGCTGTCGACTCAGTTCGATGGGAAAGCCGGTGGAAGCTCGAGTGCGGAGGCTGACATGCTCTCGGAGATCAGCTCGATGCTGCTGTACTTCAAGGAGGAGGAGATGGAGCACAAGTACCTCGAAAGCACGCTTCCCGACCGAGTCGAAGGGGCACGCACGACGATGTTCCTGCTCGCGCTCTACGCCACGTTCACATGCCTGCGCGATCTAACGCTAGAGCTGTTGCAAAAGGCATACAAGGACCAGCACCGCACGGTTTCCGCCTCAACGTATGTCGTGATCCTGCTGATCCGAAGCCTGTACGCCGTGCTGACCGTGTTCTTCGGCCGCCGAGCACGCCTGGAGTTCCCAGACTACTCCGAGTTCAAGCTGCGCAACGTGCTCGTGGGCGTGTACCTGATTGGGCTGTGCTGCTTCACGCTCAGCGAAGCTCTGCTCTGGCGCGTCAACTACGTCATGGACATCGACACGTCTCCTCGATACGTGAACCTGTGCCTCGACACCGTGCTCGCGATGTTTGTCGTGTCGAACGGCGGCTCCATCCTGCATCGCCACACAGTGACGTTCAACCTCCTGACGCTCGCTGTCGTCGGCGCCACAAGTCTCTTCAACCTGACCGTCTTTGCGCAAGACGCGAAGAAGTTCAACTCGAACTTCAAGACGAGCTATCCGCTCGTGCTCACGTGTCTCTCGGTCATCACGAACTTCATCGCGTCGCAGAGCGTCGAGTTCTTCACGCGGCGGCAGATCTGGCTCAAGACGCGAACGCAAATCGAGACGATGAATGCCGACCGCTTGCTCTACCAGATGCTCCCAGCCGCGGTTGTGATGCGCCTGAAAGAAGGTGAGATGGTCTGCGACCAGCACCAGCAAGTCGGGATCCTCTTCTCGGACATCAAAGGGTTCACGTCGATCGCCTCGCAAGCGGACACCGCCCAAGTGGTGAACATCCTGGCGTCGCTCTTCTGCGCGTTCGACAAGCTCACTGAAAAGCACGGCGTGTTCAAGATGCAGACGATCGGCGACGCGTACGTGATCGTCTCGGGCTTGCCCTACGTCGACATGAGCCTCGGGCCAATCATGGGGACAGGCAATGGCAGCAGCAGCGGGATCGCTCCAGCCCGCGGAGCTAGCAGCCGCGTCCTGCCGCTCGGGACAATCGATCAAGGGCTGGCGTCGACGGAGCGGAGCACCCAAGGCGCACTGGCGCGCAGAAGCACGCTGAAGCACAAGTTCCAGATGCACATCCGCAGCCACATCCGCGATCTGCTGTCCATGGCGCGCGACATGCACAAGGAGGTGCGCAAGGTGCAGGACCCGAACACGGGCGAGCGGCTGCAGATGCGCATCGGCATTCACATCGGCAACATCATCGGCGGCGTGATCGGCACGACGACGCTGCGGTACGACATGTGGGGGCCGGACGCGCTGACTGCGAACGAGCTCGAGTCGAATGGTGTGCCAGAGAAGACGCTCGTGAGCCCGATCGTGATGGAGGTGGTGAAGGGCATGCCGGACATCAGGTGCACTTTCCACAAGAAGGCGGCGTTCACGAACGTGAGCTTGATGGACACGTACCTCGTGGACTTTGTCGAGCCGCCAGACACGGACGGGAGCGCCTCGGGCGGCGCCGTCGGGCTCTTGGGCAGCGTCAACGGCGACGTTGACGCCGACTCTCCGAAGAGCGTGAGCTCGATCGCGCTGCCCGACGAGCCGGCGGCGGCTCCTGCGCGTCCTGGCTCCGGCAAGTCCTCTGGCTCCGTGCCGAACACCAGTGCCTCTGGAGTACGTGCGTCGCTGTCCCAGCAGTCGAGCAGTCGCTCAGTGGCTGGTGGGCTCCTCGGGAAAGCAGCGACACCGTCGATCGCGATGACAGGCATCAACCCGACGGGCAGCAGCTTGCGGCTTCTGGGCGGCCCCGCTGTCGTGGTCGACCGGAAAGACGAAAGCCCGGTCGGTCGCACTGCCAGCAGCGGCAGCGGCGGACTCGGCCGCATCTCGCAGCACAACACGCTCAACACCGTCGACGACAACGCCGACGACCTGTAGCGAGGTACGCAGAAGGTTGAGCGAGGTTGAGCGAGAACTCCATTTGTTTCAATAGACTTGTAACTTATTTCATGGTGCAGCAGGCGTGCTCCTAGTCTTGGATGTAAGGGAACGACTGGAAGTCGCGGTAGACGAGCTCGCCGTGGCGGTCGAAGTGCGCGGCGCGGTAGCACCGCTCGCAGAAGAACATCGGGTCCGAGATGCCCATGCGGTCGCCGTAGCAAACGTACTTGGCGCTGTACTGCTGGCAGATGAAGCAGTTGCGTAGCGCGCGGAAGTGCGGGTTCGGCAGCCGCATGGGGAACGTCGTCGTCTCCTCCTCGCCGCCTTCACTGCTTCCTTGCCTTGCGTCGAACTCGTGCGGTAGCCGCGCGTCCCGGATGCGCAGCAGGTGCTCGCACTCGCCCTGGTGGATGTACACGCCAGGGAGATCCACTTTCAGCGCCAGGTCTCGGAAGCACGTGGTTTCCATGGACAGCGACGCGCTCGATGCGCTCGCATCCTCTAGATGCTCGCCGCCACCGAGGTACTTGGCGCCTCGCGTCGCTGGAGCTTTCCGGATCCACTCGCGGATCTTGTCGCCGTAGTCGACGTTCGCTGGGTCCCGACGGTCGGCGTAGAACTTGGCGTCAAAGTACACGAGCTTCGAGTGCCGCTCGTGGTCGCCCAGGCGCTGGTCGTAGGCGCACACAACGAGGTCCATCACGTCGGCGAGCGTCTGCGACTCGCGCACGAGGAACGACTGCGTCTTGGACGGCTCCTTGCTCGGGTGCAGCACGTCGAGCCAGATCACGAGCTCCTCGCGCTCTGCTGCTGCGAACGGAGACAGTTCGGACGGTGAGGAAGTCGGATCGCCCGCGCCTCGCGAGATCAGGTAGTTGCTCGTGCGCACGTTGTGCGTCGCTGGACCCGACTGGGCTGCTGTTGCTCCTGGCTCCGCCGAGTCGGGATCGTCTTCGTCGTCCTCCTCGTCACCTGTAGCCTTCCGCGGGAACACGGATTGCGCCGGCCTCGCAAACTCGAAGCACAGCTCCGTCTTCGTGTCGCTCACGGATCGCTTCATCTGCAGCGTACGGGTCTTCGGCGCGTACGTGCTCGCGAACGCCTGCAGCCGCGCGCTCGGCACACGCTCTGCACGCAGCGTCTCGAGCGGCGGGAGCGCATGGAAGAGCGTCTGCAGCGTCTGCAGCTGCTTGCGGAGCTTGGCTTTCTCGCGCTGCTTCTCTTTGCGAGCGGTCTTGCGCGCGGCTCGGCGTCGTCGCTGGGCGATCTCGCGGTCGCGGCGACTCTCGTCGGTGACTGGCGCCGCCTCGCACTCCGCGGACACTGGCTGTGCGACAACAGCGTCGTCTTCATCGCTGTCGTCGTCGGCGTTATCGCTCCGGTATAAGATCCAGCTCACGATTGCGCGGTACTTCTTCAGGCGCTCGGCGTACGTGAGCGCGGACTCGACGTTCGCCGGCTCGAGCTCGTTCCAGCGCTGCAGCGCGCGGTAGATCGCCGCGTCCACCGCTTTCTCCAGCGGCGGCAGCTGCAGGTCGTCCACACTGATGTCCACATCCGCGTCCTCCTCGCCGTTCGCGCCGGCGTCGGTCGCCAGCAGCGGCGGGAAGAGCGCCGTGAACGCGCGGTGCCTCCTACTGGCGCTCATGCGGATGTGCTTGTCGTGATTGGCGATGGCGCCGTTTGAGAGGTGTGAATGGTACCAAACTCGTGCCACTTCAGGGCCGAGCCGGATGTGTGAGTCTGAGTTTGATACTCGAAATCGTTTTGGTGTCACAGGTATCAAAACGCAACATTGATTCGAAAGTCACAAAAGAAGTGCCACTAAATATCGCTTATCAGACGAAAGTATGAGCCAAATCGCCAACAAATCACAAAACAGGCGCTGGAACTCCAGATAAGTGAGAAGTCTCCCCCGATCTCAGCTCTCAAGACGGTGTCATTCCTGCTCAACGACAGCGATCGAGCATGCCTCGCGGCCGCACCACTTCGATCGACGACGACAAGCGCTCTTGGCGAACGACTTTGGAATCGTCACACCAACCGAAAGCCCCAACTCATGCATCCAGTCGGCTGCCTCTCAACACGCATTACAACCCAGCCATTCCAGCGACCTGTCCAGTCCACTTCGACAGCACAGTGCTCAGCGTGCCCTCGATCCTCCTAGACGCGGCCCTCGCCATAGCTTCTGCCTCTGTGCCTGCCTCCAGCATCGCTGCGAACGCTTTTGACTCCCTCCCTGCGTTCACTATCTCGTCGTCCGAACACCCAGCGATGTATATCGCCTGCTCAGATTCTTGAAACTCTTCTGCAACGCAATCACATGACTGAAACCTGCCAAACCCATACAGTCTCGGAGATCAGGGTCGAGCGTTGCCACACCAACGGCTTTGTCAACATCCACATTCGAGAGCCATGTTCATCAATATCTCATCAATATCCGAGCAAGATAAGGAACGGCGCTGCTGGCAACGCTCGTGCAGATCTTGCGGGTCGCGTGCTACTCACACTACGGCTCCAAAACGATCTCGTCTTGACACCTATTCGAGGACGTGGTCAACTGCCCTCCGCCAGAGTATCTCTTGCAACCACACGAGTCCATCACTGGGTGAACTGCATACGAAATACGCTCTACCTCTGCGGGAAGCCGCACAAGCCTGGCGAGCTGTCGAGGAGCTGGATGCGGGCTAGTCGCTCGGGCCGCCTGGGAAGTCGGTGCTGACCCACCGAGGCTCCAGGCTGCCGCAGCCGCCGATACCGCTGAACTCATTACGCGCCTTCGCATCCTTCATGCCATCTCTCGTGTAGCACGCCACCTCGCTGTTCTGGGACTACGTCCATCACCCTCAGACTCTCTCTCTCTCTCTCTCACTTTGCAATCCAGCAACCATGTTCTTCCCGTTCGGCATCACTGAAGACGTGACCTCGTTCTTCACATTCGGACTCACCGACGAGGAGATCGCGATCGCCTAGGCGTCTCGTCTTCCCGAGCGCCGAGCGACCCGAAGGCGCTACCCGCAGCCTTCGCTCGTCCGACACCCGCCAACTCTGCGTACATCTGCTTGCCCCCAACCAGCCACCAAGCTCCAGACAGCAAGATGACCGACGCACCGACCACAACGAGATGAAGAGTCGATCGAACTCACGCGCGCCTGCTCTCTGGTCCGCATCAGGAAGCTACGTGCGCGTTTGACATGTTGCTTTCTTTTCGTTTGCGGATCAATCCAATTTGTTTGCTGGCTGTGCTGTTCGCTGTCGTCGTTCCAGCTCTTCAGTTGTCCTGGTGCAAGTTGAAGCCAAGAGAGTGCCATCAACTTCAGCGATCAGCAGCGCGTCATTGCAAAAAGTCCTCAGAGAAATGGGTGGTGGTGAACTGAGTTCAATCACATTGATGGATTACTTTCGTTTAGACAAAACTCGTGGCTGGAGGCGGCGGCGGCAGTGCATGCGCTGCTGCGTGAGGAAGCGCCTGCTTGCTCGCTCGCGCTTCGTCCAGAGGAGCAAAGTTTCTGTTAAAATAAGTGCCAGCACGGAGCGGTCGCAAAAAACGATCGCTCTAGTACTCCTCGCCGAACTCCTCGTCCTCGCCTTCGCCGTCCGCGGTCTCGGCGCTCACCTCTTCGTAGTCCTTCTCGAGCGCCGCGAGATCCTCACGCGCCTCCGAGAACTCGCCTTCCTCCATGCCTTCGCCCACGTACCAGTGCACGAACGCGCGCTTGGCGTACATCAAGTCGAACTTGTGGTCGATGCGCGAGAACACCTCGGCGATGGCCGACGTGTTCGAGATCATGCACACCGCACGCTGCACGCGGGCGAGGTCGCCG
>JAADWH010000316.1:0-27324 GCA_023335995.1 Globisporangium nagaii
ACGCCACAATCCGAGAGTGGCGCAGGGCGTGTTCAAGCTGGTGTAGTGATTCGTGCATGCACGGCGCTCTAAACGATCTCGAGGTAATCGCGACGCCGCCTGAATGCTCAACGCGCGCTCATGTCTCGCGGTGCCTCCTGGATTTTATGCCGCCTGCTTCGCCGTCGTCTGCTTCGCATTCACGAATGAGTCAAACGAGGATGGGTGGACCCGATGCGTGCGCGCTGCTTTCGGGTTGGACGAACTGTTAAGCGAGTGACCCCGACGCGATTGATCAGTTGAGTTGCAGGTTCTCGAGGTGTCTTCCTCGCACAACCAATGTTGAGTACTCGTAGCGGTGCACCACAGTACTCGCTGGTGCTGATTCCTCGTCGCTAGGGACAGGCGGCGGGCTTGCTTCGCGCTGAAGCACTGTTGTCGAGCCCGGCGCTGTTCCCGGCTGTCAAACTCGGGCTCAGATAGATGCCTGTTCTCTACCCGAGTCCCCCATCTTCGGATTAATCGCGGCGGTGTCGTGCGCGGACAGACAGACAAGGTTGAAGATCCAGCGACTGGTCTATGGACAGCGCTGCCCTCCGAGTCCCCCTGCAGCAGATCGTAGGATGTTTTCACTACTCCGGACATCTGTGGCGCACGCTGCTGTGTGCTAAAAATCCATCTGGTGCAGAAACGACTCCAGCCGACACCACAGCGAGAGCAGGAGGGCAAACAGTGGAAAGCTTGAGGCAGGAGGCAGGAGACACCGGAGGAGGCGAGAAACTCAAAAATCGACGCGCATTCGCTGCTGCCAACGCACTCCTCATTATCCGATTTGCGCTCAGCCAGCAAGAAGTACTAACCACTCTCCTGGGCCAACACTCCTCCCCACCTCCTCAACCTCACAATGAAGCTCTTCACCTCCGCCGTCGCGATCGCTTGCCTTGCCGCCGCCGCCGCGCTCTCCGCTGTCTCCGCTGACGGTGCTACTGGCAGCCCGGGTGCCAAGTCCTGGGGATACCGAGACAATGACCCGACGATGTACGGACCAGCGCAGTGGGGGACGCAGTACCCAACCTGCGCCGGCACGCGCCAGTCGCCGATCGACATTTCGCCCAAGTCCACGTGCGGCGATGTTGTCGGCAAGCAGCAGTTCCCGCTCGCGTTCACAGGCGAGTGCTCCAGCTACAAGCTCACGCAGAGCGAAGACGCGTACAAGGGCACGTCGGAGAACGGTACGAAACAAAGCGATGGCTTCGCGGTTGTCCTTGTGAGGATCCATATCTTATTCGTACATATTCTCGTTTGCCTCCTGTCCTTAGGAACCTGCTCGGTGACCGCCCGCGGCAGTGCCAAGTACGCGATGCTGCAGTTCCACATGCACTCGCCCGCCGAGCACACGCTCAACGGCAAAGTGTACGACGGCGAGGCGCACTTTGTGCACCAGAGCGCCGACGGCAGCGCGCTGCTCGTGGTCGGACTCTTCCTCAAGAAGAAGGCGGGTGTCAAGACAGACCCGTGGCTCGCGAGCGTCTGGGACTCGCTCGGCGGCGTCAACACGACCTCGCCTGTCTCCGCCAAGCTGTGAGTTGCTGTCACTGATAGCTGTCTATCTGTGTGTTGCTCTTCGTGGCTGATCCTTATTGCTCTGCATGATTGTCGTGACTGCAGCGGCTCCTACGCCTCTCTGCTCACCGCCGCCGCGTCCAAGGGCCGCGTGTTCAACTACCCTGGCAGCCTCACGACCCCCACGTGCAGCGAGATCGTCGACTGGTGGGTGCTCCAGACGCCGCTCCAGGTGTCGTCGGCAGACTTTGACAAGTTCCAGGCACACTTGGAGAAGCTCCCGGCGACCGACAAGGGCCGCGGCGCGAGACCCGTGCAGTCGCTCAACGGCCGCACCGTCGCCGTGTACTAAGGGCATTCGTGTCTGTTAGCTGTCGCTACCAAGCCGAGAGTGCTACGAATCCTCTATATGGAAGCTCTCAGCCGTGAACTTTTCTCTCCAACAATATATACGCTTTCCGACTGTATGCAGCAGCAGCAGGTTTCTGTGAATTGCGGCGTGTTTGAAATCGCCCTCTGCTTCTGGTGCTGCGATCGACAGCTGACTCGGCAAGGCGTCGTCAGTGGATACTGATCACGAGGGATGGTGCAGGCGGCTGGTAATCACCTGCGCTCATCCCCTCCCCCTTTTCACTCGGCTACTCAAATCTTCAACGAATGCGACTTCCGTGCAGCGCAACATAAGCCAACCGAGCACTCAGTCTTTCAGGCGATATGCGCTCGCAGGACGTGAACCTAGTGCTCAAGCGGTGTTTCCTGTCGTATCCAGCGCTCGCCATGGTCTCCTTTGAATCCGACTCAAAGAATCTTTAGCCTCGAATGTGCGAGTCTTGACGATGTCGTACACTGTAGACTTGCATCTGCACTTTCGCATCGCGTCGGTATTCGAGAAGCTCTCTGCTCAACAGTGGAGTCTTCGGCTCAAAGGATATCGCGCTGGCGGTGCCGTCGTGGTGTGTGTCGAGGGTGGTGAGTGTATGTCGCGAGCGATGGAAGGAGATTGTGAGTGCTGATCAAAATAGGTGAGTGCTGATCAAACCTGTGAGCGATTGTTAAACAGAGGATGATGGTACATGCGCCTCGAATGTTGCAGCAACATCTTCACCCGAGCAACATCACAGAGAGAGAACCGTGAACCTAATGTCATGAGCGCACTCGTCTTCCCCGAGCGCCAATTGAGAATCGTGAGCCAATGACTCAGCAGATTTGCAGGCTCAAAGCACGTAGTGCTGGCACACGCGCTGGCGCAAGCCTTGTTAGGTGATCCCCCGCATGAGGCGGATGTTGCGCGATCCCAGGCTCTGTCGAGATCGCTCGCGGGCTGCATCTGCAAGTGCAAGTGCAGCCACGAGCCGACGTTATGGGGGACGAGTCGTGTACTTCAACGTCGCAGGAAAGAGCCGGGCGCCGGCTTTTCCTGGGTCGGTGCTTCAAGCTCGTGGTTTGGCGATGTCCGAGTTGTCATCGCCATGGAGGCACGTCCGTTCTGCCTTGCAAGAGCCAAGTTTTAGGACCGAGTGCGGTTGCAAAGAGTGCGCGGAGCAAAGAGTGCGCGCGTCGGACAACGCTGATCTGACTGACGGATCTCGCAACTGCGATACGCAGAGATCCAGATATCCGTCGCGGCCTTCGCTGTGATCATTAATCAATCCGTGAATCATGCCTCTGATGCCTTCGTTCCTTCCTTCCGGTTTGTGAGGCGCACTCGGAGATCCATTTCTGCGTCATGATCCGCTTGATCCCCAGCGCACCTTGGCGATCTTTTGGACAAAGGGGTGATGGATGGGATCTGCTTCATCACATGTGGGAAGGGGAACCGATTGGTTGGTGGTGGACGCGCGTCGTCAGAGCTGAAGCTTGGACGTCGTGACCAGTTCGAGCTGCTCCTCGGCCTTTCTTTGCGCGATCGGCAGCAATACGAGCGACAGCGGCTTCTCATCCTATTCTCGTCGATCTTATATGCGGCTTTGTGTACATCCGCATCTTGATCACTCTCACTTTGAGTATGTGGAGACTCGTGAACAGTTTTTAATTCAAGACTCATTTATACACGCATCATGACGCGAACTTTGGCGAATGACGTCTTCCTCCTGATATCCCAGTTGGGATTTGCTCGAGTGTCCTTTATGCGTCGCCTCCGATGGCCATCGAGCACCTTTTGGCTCTCGAGCTCCGTATCGCGATCGTCCAGTGTCTTCAGTGCGCTCGCCAGCTGGCGCTCACATGTACGAGACACGCGTGCGGCTCGCAGAGCGCGGGCAGATCGGCGCGTCGAAATCACTGGCGTGCGATCACGCTTCCAGCCCCGTCCGGAATATGCTCCTGGTGTTGCGTGAAACGCGGCGACCCGGTTGCTTCAAAGCCACCATCAGCACCAGCACAGAGCACCAGCCTCCAAGCTCTCATGACGCCAGCTTGGATCGTGTCATTCCCCAATTTCCAGGCGCGGTGTCAACAGCTCCGATCCCACAGCATCCACACTAACACACACAGCAGCAGAGATGGCTTCGCCGCGCAAGTCCTCGGCGTTCTACACGATCGACGACCTCAAAGCGTCCTTCGCGCTCTTCTGCTGTGTCTGCGGCATCGGCACGCTCGGCATGCCGGCCAACTTCGCGCGCGCCGGGCCGGTGCTCGCGGTCGTGGCGCTGCTCTTCATGGCGGCGTCGAACATCTACGCGACTGTCGCACTTTCCAAGGTGATGCTCATGGCGCCGAAAAGCGTCAAGACGTACAGCGACCTGGGCGAGTGGGTGATGGGCAAGCCCGGTCGGTATCTCGCGCTGGTCGCGCAGATGGGCGTGTGCCTCATGGTGCCCTGCGCCTTCCTCGTGCTCGGCAGCAAGCTCTTCCAGGTGCTATTCCCGGCGGCGTTCAGCCAGACGTACTGGATTGTCTTCATGGCGCTCATGGTCTTCCCTGTCGCGCTCATGCCGACGCTGAAGGAGAGCGCCGGCATGATGTTCGCCGGCTCGCTCGGCACGATCATCGCGGACGTCGTCGGCATCTACGTGCTGCTGCACGAGATGGGCGGCCACCCGTCGCCACCGTCCCCGGACGTGAGCCTCGACCAGGTCGTCTCGGTCTTTGGCAACTTGGCGCTCGCGTACGGCGCCGCGATCGTGATCCCAGACCTCCAGCGCGAGCACAGTGAGCCGCACCGCATGCCGCGCGTGATCGTCGTCACGCTGCTGACGATCTCGTGCTTCTTCATGACGCTCGCGGCGCTCGGCTACAGCGCCACGGGCTGCCAGATGTCGGGCAACATGCTCTTCTCGATCGCCGGCTCCTCGTCCACTGGCGAGACGACGCTCGGCTTCGTCGCGGACCGCGGTGCCGTCGTCATGGCGTACTTGTTCATGCAGCTGCACATCACGATAGCCTTCTCGACGTTCCTCCACCCGACGTTTTACATGCTCGAGCGCCTCGTGCTCGGCATGCACAAGGACGAACTCGTCGACGGCGAGAACGACGACGAGCAGCTCGCCAAGCTCTCCTACGTCTCGGCATCGACGCCGTCGCTCTACTCCAAGTCCACGACGAGCGCCGACCTGGAGCAGAACGCGAGCGAGCGCCGCCTCGTCGTAACCGTGAAGAAGTCGGACGAGCTCGCCGAGTACCGCGGCGCACGCAACGTGCTTCGCTACGTGCTGCTGCGCACGGTGCTCATCGCGCTGCTCGTGGCGGCGTCCGTGGCGCTGAGATCCCACTTCCTCGCGCTCGCGGACTTCATCGGCGCCTCGGCGCACTCGACGAGCTGCCTCATCCTGCCGCTCGTGTTCTACCTCAAGGTGAGTTGGAAGAAGATCCCGGTGTGGGAGCGCATGATCGCGCTCTTCATCATCGTCGTGTGCACCGCCTGCGGTATCTACGTGTCCATCCAAACGGGCAAGGAGCTCTTCCGAGGCGCGGAGGCGGTCACGCCCGAGACGCCCGTCTTCCCGTTCTGTCCAACCGAGCACAAGTTCCTCCCGTACTACGTCAAGGCAGAGTAGGTTCAGCGTGCAACCTCCAGTCCTCTGATTTCTCTCGCTCGCGTTCTGATTTATCGGATTTCTCTTTTTGTCGATGCGTGCATACAGACTATAATACTGAAGTGTGAATCACTTTTGGATATCAGATAGATCAGCATTTTCTCGACAGCACACTCAAAACCATTTCCCAGTTTGACCTGCAAATAGGTGCGAGAATTTAAGCGCTTTGTCGAACATCCGAAACGAAGCCACCTCGAAAAAGGCAAAAGAAGAAAAACTCAGGCGCCATTTCCCACTTGCCGTGCTCGAGATGATGGCGCCGCCGACTCGTGCGCCGTACAGGCTGCCGCTGCTGCTGCTGGCGGCTGTGGCGCTGCTGCTGCCGCTGCTGCAGGATGCGTCGGCGCTGCGACTGCTGCGCGCGGCGGCCGACGTGTGCGCGAGCGTGCGCGAGATCAGCGACTTTGTGGTCGAGCACTGCGACGCCAGCGCGAACGCGACGACGACAACAGCAGCAGCAGCAGGCGCGACGACAATGGACCCGGCGTGCGTCGAGAGCTTCGAGGAGTACGCGCACGACAGCGAGGTGTTCAAGAAGTGCGAGGCGGACGCTGCGAGCGTGCCGCAGCCCACGCTCCGCCGCTTCAAGGAGCTCTACAGCACGTGGCAGCAGGCGCACGTGTGCGAGATCTTCCACGCGACCGAGAAGAAAGCGGCGCACGAGTGCTCGGGCGACAACGTGCACCGGCCGTGGAACGAGGCAACGTGGCCGCTCTTCTGCCACCAGACGTTCGCGAGCTACAGAGAGAACCGCAAGGACATCGACGCGCTCTGCGCGCACACGGAGAACTCGCCGGCGTTCTGGGAGGGGTACGCGGACTACATCGCGTCACCCACGTGCAAGCAGTATTACGACTTTGTGCGCAGCGCCGCGAGGCGCGGCTGCGGCCACGAGCAGGACAACGACGCGTGCGTGAAGATGTTCCGGTGGTACCGCGACAAGCAGCGCGAGGTGGAGCTCGACTGCCTGGAGCTGCACAACACCAAGCCGTTCTACAAGGGCTTCTACCGCTGGAAGAAGAGGAGCGCGCGCATCTAGCCAAGCAGATGAAGCTGCTGCTCGCTGCTGTTTGCCCTTTCCATTCCCATTCAATATATCAGGAGCGCCTCATTCGCCACTAGTCGCCCGCGACTCTTTTTGTTGTTGTGAAGAGACGCCATTCCCTCCAGCGCACACATCCCCAGCTTCCGCCATGAGGAGCAGCGCGCTCGTCCTGCTGGCGCTCTCGCTGCTCTCGTTGGCTCTGGACGCCGGTGCGTGCTGTATACTGTGTCTGTTGTGACGCAGATCGTGATGGCGGCACGTCTCAGTCCGATCAACTGTGGCTAAATGCGCTGTTCTGCAGAGTTCGTCTACTACGACTTCAATGGCACGGCGGGTCTGGTGCTCAACGGCAACGCTGCGACCAGCAGCTGCGCGCGCGTGGCGAGGGTGCGCCTGTGTCTGTATGTCTGTCTGTTCTGGGTACGGTCGTCTCCTGGTACTGACTGGGGATCGCTGTGGCGCCATCAACAGAACGAGTACTCGGAGCGCACAGGCGCGAACGACGCGCGCGAGGCGTCGCTGGAGCTCGTGCAGCACCAGCTGCTGGAGACGATCGTACTCGAGACGTCCGAGACCGAGAACCACACGAGTAGCTCACGCGTCGCAGTCGAGACTGCGAGTATTGGGCATCGCGATGTCTTCACCAAGAGCGAGGAGGTTGAGCGCTGCGCTGTGCGGCTGCGGCTCACGGCGTCGCAGCCGCGACAGGTGGCGTCCGCCTGGTTTGCGGAGCCACTGCCCGTGCTCCAAGGCTTCGAGACGCGCTTCACGTTCCAGCTCTCGGACCAGTCGAAGCGCTGCATGGAGGTCAAGGACCAGCACTTTGGCGTGCGGCACTACCGCTCGTGCTCGGTGCACGGCGGCGACGGCTTCGCGTTCGTGATCCACTCGCATCCGAACAAAACGAGCACGCTCGGAGGTGGCGGTGGCGCCAGCCAGCAACGCAGCCAGATGGGCTTCGATGGACTGCAGAATTCGCTCGCGATCGAGTTCGACTCGTGGTTCAACACGGAGCAGCCGGACACGTTCTACGACCACGTGACGATCTACTCGAACGGCGCGCGCGACAACGCGCTAGGTGAGAACGCGCGGCTCTCGGCGACGGTGCTGCAGGATCTGGCGGACGGCAGGGTCCACGCGGTCAAGGTTCGGTACTACAACGAGCTCAAGGTAGGTTTGGTTCTATCTGCACTGAGGCTTGTGTTCTTGGATGGACTCACTCACTGTGTGGATGCGCGTATAGTACGAGTACGCGCCGTACTTCTCGGCGACTGCGAGCCTCGTGCAGTTCGTTAAGGATGTGTCCGAGGGTCGCCGCGTGGGCACGCTCGTCGTGTTTATGGACGACGGCATCGCGAGCGACACGCCAATCCTCGCGATCCCGATCAACCTCGCGGCGACGCTGCGGCTGCAGACGGATGAGGCATTCGTTGTGAGTGCGAGTGCATGTGATCTGTTGCTTTGCGCTAAAGAACCTGTGAGACTGAGCTGTGCTTGACTGTGATACGCAGGGCTTCACGGCGTCGACAGGCAACTCGTGGCAGAAGCACGACATTCTGGGCTGGTACTACTGCACGCAGGTCTCTATCTATCTCTATATTATGTGCAAGGAGAAACCTAGCGTATGAACGACTCATGTCTTGCTCTTGTACTTGCAACACCAGCCGCCGTGCCTGGATGAGTACGGCACGGAGATGACGTTCGAGTTCGACTACAACCAGCAGTCGATGCTCTCCACTGCCTCGCACGCCAAGAGCCTCTACCCGATCTACATCTACCCGGACACGACGCCTTGGGCCAAGCGCCAGGCGTACTTCGCCGCAGGACAGACCACGGGACTGGTTTCATAAAGCTCTTGTATTTTAAATCGAACACTTGCCACAACGAATGAAAATGATGAAGCCGCTCGTGATACACAGCCTCCGTCACAAGCGATCAGCGAATGACTTTGCCGATCGCGTGCACTTCGGCGCCGAGCTCGCGCAGCTGGTGGTGCGGCAGCGCGTTGCGGCCGTCAAAGAAGAACGCGGGCTTGGTCATGTGCTCGTAGATGCGCTCGTAGTCCAGCGACGCCAGCTGCTCCCACTCGGTCAGCACGCACACTGCGTGCGCGTCTCGTGCCGCCTTGTACGGGTCCGAGAAGAACTCGAGGCGGCCGCGCCAGTCGGACTCGCTCATGCCCTGGCGCTCGAGCTCTGCGACCATGTCTTCTTCGCGAACGTGCGGGTCGAAGACCGCGATCTTCGCGCACTCGATCAAGAGCGCCTTGATGATCGCGCCGGCCGCCGTCTCGCGCGTGTCGCCCGTGTCCTTCTTGTACGCGAGCCCAAAGATGCAGATCTTCTTGTTCGAGACCGAGTTGAACATTGCGTGCACGATCTTCTTCACGAAGCGGTCTTTCTGGAAATTGTTGATCTCAACCACGCGGCGCCAGTACTCGGCCACCTCGGGCAGGTTGAGCGTCTCGGCCAGGTACACGAGGTTCAGCACGTCTTTCTGGAATGACGAGCCGCCAAAGCCCACGGACGCGTGCAGGTACCGGCGGCCGATACGGTTGTCCATGCCGACAGCGCGCGCCACCTCATGGACGTCGGCGCCGGTGGCTTCGCAGATCGCAGAGATCGAGTTGATACTCGAGATGCGCTGTGCCAGGAACGCGTTCGCCACAAGCTTCGAGAGCTCCGACGACCAGATGTTCGCTGTTAGGATTTTTTCTAGAAGAGGAGGCACACGCAGCGTCACAAGTGAAGAGGGGTTAGCCTGGGTACGTCAGCACAAAGTCATGGTGAGAGAGTAACATTGGTCGGGAAGGCTCGCACCTCGAGGCACCCAGTGCGCGTAGACCCACACGAGCTTCTCGACTGCCGCGACTCCGCTTGGTGTGGACGCGCCGCCGATGAGCAGCCGGTCGGGCTTCTTCAAGTTCGCGACCGCCGAGCCTTCGGACAGGAACTCGGGGTTCGAAATCACTTCGAAGCGCACGTTGTTGCTCGAGTTGGCGCGCAGCACCTCGCTCATGGCGGCTGCCGTGCGCACAGGCACCGTCGACTTCTCCACGACGATCTTATCGCGCGTGGCGAACTTGGCGATCATGCGCGCGCAGTCCTCGCAGTTGCGCGTGTCCGACGCGCTGCCGGCGCCGAGCCCGCTCGCCTTGGTCGGCGTGTCCACGCACACGAAGATCATGTCTGCCGCCTCGATGCTGCGCTGCGCGTCGCTCGTGAAGACGAGGTTCGCGCCGCGCGTGGTCGCGAGCAGGTCGTGCAGCCCTGGCTCGTAGATGGGCAGCTCCGACGCCTCGGGGCTGTTCCAGCGCGCAATCTTGGCGTCCGCCGAGTCCACGACGAGCACGCGCACGCTCGGGCAGTGCGCCGCGATCACCGCCATGGTCGAGCCACCGACGTACCCGGCGCCGAGGCAGCAGATAGTCATGGCGAAGGCGTCCGGTGACGCATCCAGAGTAGGAGCTGGTGGTGGTGATGGCTGTGGAGGAGGACTGACGCCCATGCTTGCTGCTGCTTGTCGCTGGTGCTGGTGGATGAGCGAATGACGCAATGCGACCGACCGCTGTGTCCTTTCGCGATCGTGTAGGATTCGAGCGAGTCGATTGGTGGGACGAATTGGTTTCAAGAGGGGATCGAGAACTAGAGGCCAGTTTGAGCAGCGCGAAAAGCCTCCGAGAATGGCGACGACCAGAGCGATGCAGCGCGCGGCGCCGTGGCGCGCAGTGACGCTGGACGCC
Source organism: Globisporangium nagaii (assembly GCA_023335995.1). Taxonomy (NCBI): domain Eukaryota; phylum Oomycota; class Peronosporomycetes; order Pythiales; family Pythiaceae; genus Globisporangium; species Globisporangium nagaii. The sequence continues at coordinate 10,364 of JAADWH010000316.1, forward strand.
ACGGGCACGCTGCTGCGGCCGCGCGAGGCGATCGGCACCACGTACGTGCGCTTCTTCCAGGACACCACGCGCCAGCAGCTCTCGTCCGAGCTCAGCGAGCGCGCAGCGGCGCACATCGACCACCGCTTCCCGCTCGTGTTTGAGCAGCTGGCTGCGCGGAAGCCCAACTTTGGCCGCACGATGGACGGCAGCAGCGAGCCTGCGAGCGCGGCGCCGTGGTGGAGCGAGCTCGTCCTCGATGTGCTGCCGGCGGAGCTCTCGCGCGACTTGAGCGACGCCGCCGCGCATCGGTTCACGTCGGAGTTGTACGCGTTCTACGCCACCGGCACGGCGTGGCGCGTGTTTGACGACGTGCGTCCCGTGCTGGACGCTCTGCGTGACCAGGGCGTGGCGCTGGGCGTGATCTCCAACTTTGACGAGCGCCTGGACGCCATTCTGCGCGACCTGGCGCTGCGCGAGTACTTTGCGGTCGTCACGACATCCTGGGCTCACGGCGCGATGAAGCCCCGCGCGTCGATCTTTTTGTCGACGTTCGCGGCGATGGGCATTGCGAGCGACGATATTCATGAGAGCGTGCTGCACGTGGGCGACCACCGCGAGCGCGACTACCATGGCGCGCGCATGGCGGGAGCACAGGCTCGCTGGCTGCGGCGCCGACCGAAACCTCCCGCGGACATCGCTCCGCATCACACCATCCCGAGTCTTCGCAGTCTCCTCGCGTGTGTGGGAGGAGAAGGCAGCGGCGCCGACAGCAGCAGCAGCAGCGCGTAGCGGAGGCGGCATATGGAGCGTGGGGAGAGAGCGGACGTTTCAGCGGAAGAGCCCCGTGGTGCGTCGCTGAGCAGGCGGAGGTTGAGTTTGGCGAACGGTTTCGCGTGGAGATGCCCTTTGGCGATCTCGTCGGCGACGGAGCCTTTGCTCTTCGCTCTTCGCTCGCTCGCGCCTTCCAGTCGCAGACACGAGTCCCAGTCCGGCAGTGGCGCGTGGCGTGGTGGTGCTCCAAGCAAGGCAAGCGTCAGACAGCGAGCGAGGCGGATTGGTGCTTCGAGCTGCGTGCGCTCAAGTGAAGCTCGGAGTCCGTCAAGTCAGCGATAGCGCGTTGGCGCGTCGGAGCGAAGGAACGCAAATCAGGCGCAAAGAGCTGCGTGCGGAATGGACGACGAGCCGAGCAGCTGCGTGACTGGCGACGATGTGGAGCGCATTGCGGAGGAGCTGGTTCGCGACTTTGAAGGCACATGCTTGCTGATCGCGAACGAGCTCGCGGTAAGCTCGGATCCGGTGCTGCTGCTAGAGATCGTGAAGCGCATCGAATCACAGCCAAATGCCAGCGGCGGAGATGATGACGAGAACGAGGAGCATGAAGAGCCCGTCGGTGCTCATGGCGAGACGCGCTGCTGTTTGCCGGACGAGCTCTTCGAGCGCTTCGAGACGGAGTTCCTGCCGCAGGTCGTGCAGCTGGTGCTGCGCAGACACTTCGATCGCGACTGCGTCAAGTACGCGAACAACTTTCTTCAGTTCGTGCTGCTGAAAGCGAAATTGAAGCTGCTCACTGGAGATCCGTGCCTCCTGCCGGCGCTCCTTCATATCCTGGACGAGCAGAAGCACTTTTACGTCTATCATGGCGTATCGTCCGGTGATGGTGATGGTGATGCTGAAGACGACGGTGACGGTGACGAACCAGACGCTGGAGAGGCTGAACCAACGCCAAAGCCGCAGTTCACGGTGGTTGAGCGTAATCCGTACGTGTCGGTGTACCTTCTGCGGAACCTCCAGTTCTGGGGCGAAATCGGCGGCTTCTCGCTCTTCTTGACGAGTCTGCGCAGCATCTTGAGCGACAGCGACGACGGCGGTGAAGACGACACGGTTCTGTCGTTCGAAGCGATCCGATGCGTCTACCGAACGCTGTACGCGGTGAAGGATCACTTGACGAACGACTTTCTGCTGCAGTACTTCCGCTCGTTTTGCGACAGCGCGCGGTTTTTCATGGAGAAGATCTCGTCCGCCGAGTTCCACGCTCTCCCGAGAGAGTCGCTGCTTGAAATTGTGCAGGTGATGGAGCTCGTTCTCGTCAAAGTGCTGCAGATTCGCGAGCAGAAGCTGCTCGAGAGTGGAGAAGAAGGAGAGCAGGAGGACAGCGAGGCGAGCGCAGATTTGCTCAGGCAAAGCGTCCAGCTCCTGCGTCTCGAGATCCTCGTGCGCCAGTTCCGAAGCAGCTCGCTGGAAAAGCGCATCTACGGGCTTTCCGAGATCGTGACCCTGACGACTTGGCAGTTCAACGAGCAAGTCCAAGAGCAGCTGCACCCGACCGCGTCGACTCTCCTGGACAAGCTGCAGTACCTCGTGAACTGGCTGCACGAGAAGGAGATCATGGACGATCTGTTTGGAGAGAAGCTGCATGCAGAGCTAGTCAAGCGCTCCGTTCCCCTGTTTCGGTTCGCTTCCGAGCTGGAGTGCCTCGATCCGCGATGGCTGGATCTCGTCTGGAGCTGCTACGGAGACGGCGAAGCACACCAGCGTCAGCAGCGTCACGAAGCGCATCGCACGGCCATTCAAGATCTACTGATGGAGCTCGTCGAGTTCGTCGATGAATCGCTGCTTCGTCACCTCTTTCTCCGCCTTCGAGCCACCTCAAGGATTGATGGTGACCAGCTGGCACTCTTGAGTGCGATTGCGGCGCGAAGTTCAGGCTCGGAGGAAAGCGACGGCTCAACAGCGTCGAATGCTGGGAAGAGCAGCCTCCGAGATGAAGTGCTGATGCATTTGTGGACTGCAGTGATCCCGGCAGTCGCATCGGAAGCAGTTGTGGACCAGATCTTGCAGCAAATGGAGGAGATCATCCGGAAGGATGCAAGCGAGACGGAAAGCTCAAGCGAGGACGCGCCTGAAGAACCAGTTTGCCTATCGCCGTCAACTCGCTCCAGCGCCGCGTCTGGAGTTGTCGAAAGTTTTCTTCGCGCGTGTGTCGAGAATGTCGCTCGGCGCCAGCAAGTACTTGTGTCCCTGAAGCTCTTCACGAGGCTCGCGTTGATGGTGACAGAGCTGAAATGGCAGCTTCCGGTTCTAGCAGCGGCTGGGGAGGACTCGGTGGTTGCAATCTTGCTGAGCGAGCTCGTGGATTACAAGACTGGAGCTGCGGGCGACTCCGTGGCGCAGCACCAGCAGCCTGAAGAGAACGTGACGATCCCACATCAGCTCGCTGTTCCTCTGAGCGAAATCAAGGCGCGACTTCTGGCACTTCGAGCGGCATGGATTATGGAGACCCAGGACAGCAGCAGCAGCAGCAGTCGTCCAGGTGAACCGTTCTCCCGTGCTCAGCTTGACTTGGTGTGGGAGCTCTTGATTGAGAAAGCGACGACAGCTGACGAAGCCTCGCTGTGCTTCACATGGATCGAGTTCTGCATGAACACGTCCGTGCCAGTCTCGAGCGACGATGACATGGAGGTTGGTGCGCCGTCGCTTTTGCCTCCGCAGCTAGTCGATCACCTTCTGATGCGCAAGTTCAGCTCGTTGCCTGGTGGTCGAGTTACGCTGTCGGTGCTTTGCTGCTTCCACGGATTGTTCCGGCACCTCAACCTCCAACACGGCGGACTGCAGAGTTTCGCTGCGCCAAGCAGTGATGACGGCGACGACTGTGTTCCCAGTACCAGCGAGAACGTCGTGGATCTCGCTACGGGCGAGGCGCTGATTGGTCTGGAGCAACTGTGGCGCCTCGCGATCATGTCGACGGAGTCCGAGGTAGCGGAAGAGTGCATCACACTGCTCGCAAGCTTCTACCTTGAGTTCGTGCCACACCTGCGGGGCTCGAACGTTGCTTTGCAGAAGAAGCTCGAGTTTGTCGAGACGTGCATGGGGTTCCTTGCGTCTGCAAAGTCGGCAGTGGACAACATCTCGGACGGAAAGGATGGCCGAGGAGCTGCTGATGGCGTCGCGACTGTCAACCGATGCATCGATCTGCTGCGCTACTTCATGGATGCGTGCGATGCAACACTGGATCTGCCAGACGCCAGCGCCAAGCAGGAGTCAAGCAGCAACGACGAATCCGAGTACGCTTCGTCTGCGGAACTGGTGAGCCTTCGGAGATTTGTTTTGAGCGAGTCGACGCTGAAGCGAAAATTTCTGGAGCTCGAGAACTTGGAAGAACGGCTACAGTACCTGGAGATCTACCCGTCGCCAATGAAGGACGCGCAATCGAGCAGTGCAGCGCAAGCAGAAGCCATGCTGAGTTCCTCCCGTCGTCCTAGCTGGACGTTTCGCCAGCATCACGCGTTGCTGGATGCGATTCCAGACGAGGATGAAAGTGAGGAAGGTGGAATGCCGTCGCGCTGGAGAGAAGCTCGAGATGGCGGTGGTGTGCCGCTACTCATCCCGACAACCAGCGTTGAAGACAGCAGACGGTTCGTGCATGAGGACACGCCAGTCTCGCCACGTGACAGCTTGCTCTTGCCAGGTAGGTCATCCATGAAGTCCCCCACGGTTCGAATTCGACCGAATCTGCAGTGGCCGCAAGACGTCTCGCCCCAGCGAGGTCCAGACCTGTCACTCGAGGATATCAGCAAAGCTCTCGAAGAGGTCAACTGCGAAGCCGACGGCGTCCCACAGGCACTTTCTCGCGAACCAAACCAGGAGAGCTCGTCCGTTTCTTCCGTGAGAAAGCCGAAGTACAGCATCATGAGCCAAGTCCTCGCGAACGAAGACACGTACTTTGACACGCTGCTCCAGTTGGTCGATTGGAACGACACGACTTCCCAGCGCACGTGGGAGCTCATTTGCCGACTGCCGACAAACAACGAGCTGCTTCGCAAGATGATTCGACTTCGTCCGTCTGCTGTCGGTGTGAGCGAGGATGTGGTGTGGACCGATCTGTTAGAGACGACCAACATACACAGACTGCTGTACGCGCTCAGGCTGGTTGAGGCGCTCTTGCTCCCGTTTGGAGACTCCAGCGACGCTCGTGGAGACGCAACATCAGACTCGGCGCGGCGGCAATGGCGGGAGCGCTTTGTTCGCTTGGGCGGAGCCAAGCATCTGTACGAAACGCTGCTTCGGTGGGAATCGATCCACTTGGCGGGACAGACGAGTTCACCTGGCGGTGCATCGGCGTACACGGACAGTTTGATTGCAACGTGCCTCGCTGCCGTGGTTCGCACGCTCAACTACTTTGTCCAGCTGTACCAGAAGCAGCCGGCCAAAAAACGGAGACACGACGACGATGCGAACACGTTCGACGCGCGATTGGCGCTGACAACCTTGCCGGCGTTTATGCGGTCGGTCAGTCTGGGAAGTCTGGGCGAGAGCGCTGTCCGCCTGTCGCACACATACTCGTCTCGGGCAGCTGACAGCGGCAGCGAAGCATCTATCTCTTCGCAGGCAGAAGAGGTGATCCAGTGCTGCGTGCAGCTCTTCACTGCGGTCGTGTCGGTGAATCCTGATTTGCTGGTCGGAGGGCTTTGGAGCCTTCATGCAGATAAGGAGGGTGCACGCGCTCCGACCGAGATCGAGCAGACGACGCCGTCCCTCTTTGAGTGGGTCAAGTCGATGCTGCTCGATTGCCCGTCTCCGGCAGCTCGCTCCATTGCGCTGCGCTCTCTGATCGAGCTGAGCAGTCAGACCGACATTTGCAAATACAAGAGCATGTTCATTGAGCAGCTGGTGCGCGAGCTGAGCGACTTGCTCGTGAAGCAGTCCCTCGATGGCAGTGCCGATCGACAGCAGCTCTTCGCTTTTCTCGATAGTCTGCTGAGAACCTCCGTGCCAAAGTTGGACAGCTCGTCGAAGGGGTCGGTCGTGTCGTGGCTGTCCGTGAGCGCGGTTCCTCAGCAACTCCTCGCAAGACTCCATGATTGCGTGCTATCGAGTGACACCAGCGAAGAGGTCGTCTGCGGCTACTTCGAGATACTCGGATCTCTGGTGCTGCTCTCCGACAAGCTCCGCGACGCCGTCGTGAACTTCCGTCCAGACGGTGACTCGATGAAGGATGGAGAAGAGTCGTCTTCGTTGAGCCAGTGGACAGTTGATTTGCTCCTCAAGCACCTGCTCTTTGGCGACCTGGGCTCTGCAACGGATGCGAGCCAAGACCGAGCGTTCATCCTGCCAAGGTGTAAGAGTGATCGGAGTCGGCAACTTGCGCAGAAGCTGCTCTTCACGCTCGTTGCTCCACCCCGCGAAGCATCGGCCCCAGACTCGCCTCGAGCAGAGTTAGTGACGACACTGAGCCGTGTGCTGAAGTGCCACGACAGTTTCCAAAAGTGCGTTCTATCAACATTGAGTTCACGAGGACGACCGTGGAACTTCGCTCCGAGAGAGCTGCTGCAGGACGCGGAGAACGAGATTCGCCACGCCGGACTCGTGAACCCTGGGTGCATCTGCTACATGAACGCGCTGGTTCAGCAGCTGTTCATGACCCCGAGTTTCCGCGAAGGCTTGCTGTCCGTTGACTGTCTGTCCGCAAACTCCAACCCTCCGCAGTGGTCTGACGAAGTCGCAGAGCTCCAGAAGCTCTTCGTGTCGCTCGCGTTTACGAACTTCAAGTCGTTTGACCCAACGACATTTGCGCTTTCGCATCAAGATCTCGATGGGAACCCGACGGATCTGCGCATTCAAATGGACGCGGACGAGTTCTTCTGCTTGCTTTTGGATCGCATCGACACGAGCCTCCGAGGTACCGCTCAGCAACCTCACTCGGGTGATCCGAGCGCCAGCGCCAGTTCTCAAGAAGACACGAACTTTTTGGAGAAGTGCTTTGGAGGCGTCTTGGTGAATCAGATCATCACCCAGCAGGGTCACGTCTCGGAGCGAGAAGAGAAGTTCTTTGCGCTGAGCCTCGAAGTGTCGAAGAAGCAGCACCTGAAGGAGTCGCTGGAGCTGTACGTCCAGGGTGAGTCGCTCGACGGAGAGAACGCGTACTTTTGCGAGCGCCTGCAGCAAAAGGTGTCGGCGACGAAGCGAATCTGCATCAAGAAGCTGCCGCAGACTCTGGTCTGCCACTTGAAGCGCTTTGAGTTTGATTTCGACACGATGGAGAAGCTGAAGATCAACGACTACCTCGAGTTCCCACAGGAGATCGACATGTTCCCGTTCACGAGCGAGGCGCTTTCAGAGCAGCAACAGCAGGATGCAGAAACCGCACAAAAGAGAATTGCCAGTGAAGAGTCGACCATGTACGACCTCGTTGGCGTCGTGGTTCACTCGGGAACGTCGGACATGGGCCACTACTATTCGTTCATCAAGGACCGAGCCCACCCACAGCGATGGCTCGAGTTCAACGACGAAGTGGTTCGCGAGTTTCGGAGCGAGATGATCGGAGATGAGTGCTTTGGAGGCGAAGACGTGAAGAGGCCATGGGATACCAGTTCCAGAGTCCTGATGAAGAGGAGGAGCGCGTACATGCTGCTGTACGAGCGTCGAGTCAATGCAGTCGCGTTGCTGTCACCAGGAGCACAGGCGCAAAGCGCTCAAGCAGCCAGAGCCAGGCAAGCGAGCATTGCGTCGATCAATACGTCACTGCGTGTGCTGATCAGTGAGTCGCGCTACCAGAATGCTCAGTTCCAGAGCGTGGTCGATGCGTTCGGACCAACGTACTCGCAGTTCTTGGAGAAGATCGTTGACCATGCGTTTTCTCTGTCGATTGACTGCGCGAGTGAAGAGGACTTCAGGCTGAGCGACTGGGAAGGTGACGCTGCAGATTTGCCGAGCGAGTTTGTGAGACTGCAAGCGTCTGTGCTCGCGTGCCAGTTCCTCTTCGGAATGGCGTCGTTGCGGGCTCTCCCAACTGACGAAGCCTCGCTGCAGTCTGAAAACAACATTCTCAAGCGAGTGCTGAGCTGGCTGGTGACAGAAGATCCGGAAACAGACGCAGATGAAACGGAGAAAGGCGTTTTCAGCGCGTGGCTTCTCCGCCAAGCGATTGCTGCACCGATTCAGGAGAACGTCGCAGTCGCTCGCAATTGGATCTTCGACGTCGCGTTCCTGAACGAGAGCAATCCGGGGCTAGTCGACGGCTGCCTTGCCATCCTGTCCGCTTCAGCGTCGATCCTGACGAAGCAGCTCGCATTTTCTGATGGCAAGGATAGCGACAATGGCTGTCGTCTCACCGCAGTGCTCGCAGACTTCTATCGCGTGCTGCTGGATCTCTTTCACGAGCGAGAGCAGACGATCGAGCTGGCGGACCCAACGACTGGTGGCGCGATGGCGCTTCCAACGTCGGCAGTCGTGCTGGCACTCACGCGGATTGGCGCGTTGCTGGAGGACTGCATCTGCGTCAAGTTTGCTGACTCGCCCGAGGAGCAGGCGACAACGCACCAGCTCTTCGTCGGCAACCTCCAGTACTTCGATTGCCTCTTATTTACGCTGCAAGTGGAGCACAAGGACGCACTGAGCCCCGTAGCGCACTATCCAAGCTTCTCTTCCTCGACAGCTCTGGACGCAGGTGGAGTGTCGCGAGTGCGATCCTGCACTCTGGAGATCGAGAAACGCATGATCAGAGAGCTGCTCAGCTCGCTTTCCACAGAGATAGGACTCGCGAGCATCTCTCAGCAGCAACATCGATCGAACGGACGCCGCATCCCAGTCGACACCAACTTGGTCCTGAATCAAACGGCGCTGTCGAACATGCTTCGATTCGACCTTCATGACGAGCTCGCGCCTGTGCTGGTTCAGATCGCTGAGCAGGACAGTGGCTCGCAGCGCGACAAGCTGCTGTCGCTGCTGATGTCCGTGCTGGAAGACGTGAAGACGACGCACTTGGAGCAAATGTTCAGCGTCTTTCACTCACTCCTCGACGCGGAAGAAAACGCGGTGCAAGCTGAAATCGGCGCTCCGAGCGTCGTGGACAAAGTGCCAATCCACCTGCACGTGTTTTCTGCCTCGAAAGGAGTGGTCGAGGCTGCGAACTACTACAAGGATCACCGCATTCTCTACGAGTACACGTTCCAGCTGCTTGACTTCTGCGTCAACCGAGCGACGAGTTCGCGTCTGCTTCAGCAACTGTTTCAGTGCGACGACGATCTGCACGACCAAGTAGCTTGGATCACCGCGTGGCTGGTGAAGTACCTGGATCCGACGGGAAGCATTCGTCAAAAGCAGCTGCACGCCAGCAGCAATGCTGGTGACGACGACACGGAGCGTAAAGAGAAAATATCCGATGAGCCAGATGAATTCGCTGCGGGCGAGAGCGTGCGAGAAATCATCGCGCTCTTCGAGAGTATCGAGAAATCGTTTGGCTGCTCCGTGTTCATCGACGAGTCATCCTCGCCTCCTGTGAACCAAAACGATCGATCGGAGTCGTCGTCTCAGGATGAGCTTCCAGAGTACGAAAGCGGCGGGCTGAGCGACCTGAACCAGAGCGGCGACGACGGGCAAGAGGTGCTGAGTCTGGAGGACGTTGTCGCCGAGTTCGATCAAGCGCGAGACCCGAAAGGAAAAGGTGCTTCGTACCCTCCAGCGTTCCAGGTTGTGGTGAAAAGCGGAGGACCAGAGGTGGACGAGGACGACGCCGACAACGCCGACGCCGACGACCAAGCGTTCAACAATCTGGCTCCAAAGACGAGGATCGGCGCCTTGAAGTACGCTGGCGGACCAGAGTTTACGCCACGCAACTCCCCACAGACGATGTCGAGGGCTTCCGCGATGCGAGACTTTATGTACAACAACCGCGCCAATGAGGCGTAGCGTCTATGAGTTCAAGACGATCAGCCCGAGCGAGTGGGAGAGCTGAGCTGGGTGAGGTGTATATGAAGCAAGGACACATGTATTTTGCATTTCCAGCCTCGCTCTTGTCCTTCTCGTCCCCCTGTCCTGTCCTGTCTACATGCGCGACTTCGAGCCCCCGCTCTGTGGTCGCTTCTTGCTCGGACCGCCAGCGCCTCCTGATTTGTTGCTTCTGCTCTGAGAGGAAGTCGAAGAAGAGGGATTCGCCGATGAGCAGCGCGCCGGTGGCTTCGCTCTACCCGCTTTCACGACAGCACTCGAAGGTCGCAGTGTGCCTGGATGGCTCGCGCTTCGCCGGCATTTTCGAAGCCGATCGGTAGACTCGCACGAGTTCTCGGCGTTGTCCGCACATTGCGAGAACCAGAGTAGGCGGGTTCGAGGCGAGAGCTCCGCGAAGTCGTCATCAGCGGAGGAGCGCGGGGTCGACGACGGCGACGCGTTGGACCGGGACGAACTCGGAGCATCCAAGTAGTGCTCAAGACTTTCTAGGTGGTTGTGGCATCCGTCAGCTAACATCCACGGACCGACAAGCGAAAGCGAGCCCTGCAGCAGGAACGGGTTCTCGTCGTCGAACGAAGACGAGTCGCTGTCGCTTGCGTTGTTCTCCCGCTGCTGCTGCTGCTGCGGCTCTAGGTTCAGACGCCAGCTCTTCTCGGTGGGAGTCGAGCGCCGAATGCGTCTCGCGCGTCTCTGCTGCGTCAGTATGCCTTCACCAGAGTTGTTATGGTAGACGATCGGCCGCTGCGCCACTGCTGTAGAGCTGTCCAAGTGTTGCGGGTAGTTGTTGCTCCCGACGTTGCTGCTCGACTCTTGCGCGTATGACTTGATGAGCAGTCCTTCGTCGTCGTAGACTCTGCTGAAGGGCGAGCCGTCCACGTCTCGCTCGTGACAGACGCTAGCGCTCGAGTGGTAGAGGTTCCCAGCGTTGCTTGCGCTTGGCGTCAGCGTCGCGCGAGATAATGTTGATGACGACGAGGATACGAGTGTGCTGATGCTGGTGGCAACCACTGTCGGCGGCGCCAACTTCGCGGCCATGTGGCTCGCAGACTGCTGTCGCCTGAGCAAGACTGAGCTCGAGCTGAACGACATGGATAGCTCTGCTGCACCGAAGTCTTTGTTGCTGTGCACTCGCTCCACAGGGTTCTTCAGGTGTCTGCGTGGATGGTGAGGCTCCGAGTTGCTGCCGGTGCTGCGACTCGAATCGAGAGCCCCGCTTCCGGATATCTCGGAGCCTTTGTGACTCGCAGCTTTCCGCTTCTCCTCTTCCAGGCGGTGCTGGAGCGAGATTTTCTCCCGGAGCTCGCTGATGATGAGCTCCAATTCCGAGTCGGAGCGCTGGAGAGATGGCGCTTTCTTCGCAGGATCCGAGACGCTCACTGCAAACACCTGCCTGTCAGACTGGTGGAGCGCTGCTGTGTCAGCCGATTCGTCCGAGTGCTCGTCGTTGTTGGAGCTCACGCTCTTGCCAGCGCATACCAGGAACGATGATGGCATCTGCTGCTGTCCTTGGGAGGTGCCGGATGCTTGAGCAGCATGCTCCTCTGCTCTGCTGCTGCTGCCTGTCGCGGTAGGATCAAAAGCTGCAGCGGCGCCTGCTTTCCCAGGACGCACATTGCGGCCGAACGCAGTGCCAGTCAGAGCCGGCTTTGGTGCCAGCTTCTTCATCACCACCATCGGGGCTTTCACGGGCTGCTGGCGCACACAGGGAAACGAGGCGTCGAGTTCGTCTCGACCGAAGCCACTGAGCGGCGGCGCTCGCTCGCCCCAGCGCATGCTGACGACTTGGACGTCGGCAACTCGGTTCGGAAATCCAAGTGTGAGAGCAAAACACGACTGCACACAAAATGCGAGCGAGCGAGTTAAAATAGCCTGCTTAATATAAACGCAACCGGCTCACAGCATCTCATCAGAGAACCCTCGCTGGCGCCGACGGTCGAACGCCAAGCGGAGATCGATGTCCATCTCGAGATCGAAATCCGGTCGACCGCGTCGGGTCCCTCTCCAGCCTTCAGCGCCAGCTGTCTCTCCTGGAAACACCGGCCGGAAGGGCGACGGCGGGAACCAGACGGCGGGCTGTGCTGGCGGAACGAACGGGTCGTGTCCGCCACCTCGTCCGCCATGGCGACCGCCTCGCATCGCAGACGTATCCCAGAGCGTCGCGAGATGCAGCATCGCCTCGCGCGCGCGGTCGCGACGGACTTTCTCCTCGTACAGCGCAACGTACTGGAGCTTCTCTTGCGCGAGCGAGCGCTCCGCTGTCGCTGGAAAGTCTGGCATTAGCAACAGAGAGAGAGAGAGAGAGAGAGAGAGCACAGCATACTGCTCGTCACTATGCCTGCGCTGGTCCACTGAGCACACAGCGGCGACTACCTTGCTGGAGGAACTGGTGCCACAGCACCGCGCTCTCTGCGAGCTGATGCAAATACTGCCGAACCGCATCGCAAGAACGAGATGTTAGCTTCGGGGCGTCCTGAGCTAAGGACACTCCGACCAACCTCCGAACCTTGTTGGTCTGCGCGACGCGGACGAACTCTGGTGCTCGCAGAAACGAGTAAACGCGCGTCAGCACGGGCTCCGCGAGCTGGCTGAGCTCTGCCCGCATGCGGAGCGCCAGCGGCTGCGGCGAGAGTGCTGAGAACACGTTCCGCTCGAGGCGCCAGCGCAGAAGCTCCTGGTTGCAGCGCCACGTGCCCACACGCAGCACGCGGTCGCCGGTGCTGGGGGTTGTGTTGTAATCGCCAGGCGCCGCGGGCTTCACATAGTCTCGGACTCTGCGTAGCGCGCACACAAGTGTTAGTCCACGCTCAGTGGTGAAGCAGAACGCAGAGAGTCTGGGGCGAGGCGACGGCATCTCGACTCACAGCAGTGGGAGCCGCACTGTCGCCCCTGCCGACACAAAGTGCACGAAGAGCTTCTGCTGCACTCTGATCGCTCGCACGTCCACCGTGGTGCAGCTCTGTCGGCTGTCGTCCTGCTGCCGCTCGTCGCGCTGCGGGGCGAGTCGGTACTTTAGAGCGGGGAGCAGCGCCACGTTCCCGGCAAACGCGCGCGGCTCCAGCGGCAGCGGCGCGTGCAGCTCATGCTCATCGCCTGCTGGCCACCAGCGCGCGCGCAGCAGCGTGTGCAGCAGCCAGAGCAGCGCGCCGTCCGCAGACACGGCGGGTGTGCTCTCCATCGCGGCGGCTTCTTCGCCCGCCATCTTCAATGTGGTGATGGAGGAATTCGCAGCAGTTTGGACAAAATCACCAAGTGATGTTCGACGCCAAATGAAGCGATGAGAGCTGAAAGTTATGCAATAGAGCATGCAACCACCATACCGATAAAACCGGTACGGAAACCAATGACTGGTATTTGGATTGCTTTGAACGCCTCTTTTCTATCGACTCCTCGTTGGTGCACAATGCTCCCGAGGCTGTGCAGCTAACGCAGAGCACTACAATGCTCGCCCTCTCATGTTTGACGAATCCACGTACACGGCTTGGATATTCAAACTGATCGCCGAGCACGCGCGCTTTCTTCGCCAGAGGAGCGTGACCACAAGAGCCTCTCCGACTCACCACAAGGAACGATCCTGAGCCTCAGCAGCAGCGAGCGACTCCTATCCCCAAACGTCAACTTGGATCTCACGATGCGACGACCGCTTCGACCACATTGGTTTATCTGGAGCGACGGTCGCTGATAGCTCTGCTTGCTGGCTCACGAACTATGCCCGCAGCAGCGAACGACGAGGGAACGAACGCATGGCTCCGTGATGCTGCTGGCGTTGCTTCATTCGATTTCTCGGGTGACAGCTCCGATCGCGAGCGCATGAAGCAACCGCGACGGTCGCCTTGACCGCGCGATGTCCAGTCTGAATCCGGGGCTCCTGGATTCGCCCTCGCGTCATTGGAACAGGGCAGCGAGTCTCGAGCAGGCGCGCGACGACCGTGACAACCAGATGTGCGCGTCCCATCCATCACTCGCCCAGCCCATCCCCTAGATCGCATATCATTTCCACCCAATCAATGCCGATTTCTAGACCGCTCCAGCGCTTTGATTGGCGGGCACGCCGATGCTGTGACGAGTCTGGTTTTGGACTCCTCGACTGTCTATGCAAAGCACCGGCACGGAGAGTCGTCATTTGGGCTGTGGTTCAATGCACCGGAGGCTCGCGCGCTCAGCTGTGCGATGCGAAAGGCTGCCTTCGCCCACCCAACGAATGCGTGTGCGTGTGTGCGCGTGTGTGTCTACTGCGTCATGACTCCCAGCTTCGCTGCTCACTCTCTATCACTCGCTCTCGCGCTGGATCTCTCTCTCTCTCGCGTGCCGCCGCTGCTTCAACGCGTTTCCGGTCGAGTCGGCACATCGACCGGCTGTGACATGCGACACCAGTGTCAGAAAGCGGCCACTGCTGCGAGCGAACCACTGGCGACCACGCGCTCGCTCGTTCACAGGCGACTGCGCAATCACGAGCGGAAAAAGCTCATGGCACGCTCTGTGAGGTCATGGTCCAGGAGGAGCGAGCAACGCCGGCACGCGAGGCTCGTGGCAGTCAGCTCGACTCACTTTTAATTCCGAGTTCCAGCGACGACAGCAGCGACTCGACCCAACGATGCCGTCCTCCAGCAAGTCCTCGGCGTTCTTCACGGTGGAAGACCTGAAGGCGTCCTTCGCGCTCTTCTGCTGCGTCTGCGGCATCGGCACGCTCGGCATGCCGGCCAACTTCGCGCGCGCCGGGCCGTACTTGGCAGTGGCAGCGCTGGCGCTCATGGCGTCTGCGAACGTGTACGCGAGCGTCACGCTCTCGCGAGTCATGCTGCTCGCGCCGAGGAGCGTGAAGAGCTACGGGGATCTGGGCGAGTGGGTGATGGGGAAATCCGGACGCTACCTCGTCGTGATCTCGCAGATGGGCGTGTGCCTGCTCGTGCCGTGCGCGTTCCTCGTGCTCGGCAGCATGCTCTTCCAGGTGCTCTTCCCCGGCGCGTTCAGCCAGACGTACTGGATCGTGTTCATGGCGCTCGTGGTCTTCCCCGTCGCGCTGATCCCGACGCTGAAGGAAGGTGCCGGCATGATGTTCGCGGGCTGCCTCGGCACGATCATCGCGGACGTTGTCGGCATCGCGGTTCTTATGCATAGCATGGGTGGCCACCCCGCGCCGCCGTCGCCAGACTTCAGCCTCCACCAGGTCGTGACGACGTTCGGCAACCTCTCGCTTGCGTACGGCGCCGCGATCGTGATCCCAGACCTCCAGCGGGAGCACAGCGAGCCGAAGCGCATGCCGAAAGTGGTGTTCGTCACGCTCACGATTGTTTCGTGCTTCTTCCTCACGCTCGCGGCGCTCGGGTACAGTGCTGCGGGCTGCCAGGTATCGGGCAACCTGCTCTTCTCGATCGCCGGCTCGGGTGCGTCCGGAGAGACCTCGCTCGGCTTCATCGCGGACCGCGGCGCCGTCGTCATGGCGTACCTCTTCATGCAGCTGCACATCGTGATCGCGTTCTCGACGCTGCTGCACCCGGCGTTCTTCATGTTCGAGCGCTTCATCCTGGGCATGCACAAGGCGCAGGAGGTGACGTTCTTCGACCAAGGCGTGGACGACTTGGCCACGGCAGATGGACTGGAGAAGATCTCGTACGTCTCCCAGTCCTCGCCGTCGCTGCAGTCGGGCGAGTCGACTCTGGAGGGCGACCTCGAGCAGAACGCGCAGCGGCAGCTCAACTCGGCCGGACATGGCGGCGAGGACGAGGCGCTCGCAGAGTACCGCGGAACGCGCAACATGCTCCGCTACGTGCTGCTCCGCACGGCGCTGATCGTGGTGCTGGTGATCGCGTCCATCGCGCTGAAGGACCACTTCCTCGACCTCGTGGACTTCATCGGCGCGTCGGCGATCACCATGAGCTGCCTCATCCTGCCGCTAGTGTTCTACCTCAAGCTCTGCTGGAAGAAGATCCCGCTGTACGAGCGCGCCGTCGCGCTCTTCCTCATCGTGCTCTGCACCGCCTGCGGCGTCTACGTGATGATCCAGTCTGGCAAGACGCTGTTCCGCGGCGCGGCTGCCGTCACCGCCGATACGCCCGTGTTCGCGTTCTGCCCCGTCGAGCACCAGTTCCTGCCGTACTACGTCAAGGCTACAAGCGCGTAGGCGCAGCGGAGTGCGACGCATGCAATAGAATAGAGAAACAAACACACATTAGGACACAACCCCATTCATTCATTCATTCAAGAACCAACCGATGCAAACAAACGCGAATGACATGTGAAGTGAGTCGATTTTGACTTGATAGCTCTGTCGAACAGAAAAAGGCACATTCCTGCTGCTCGAGCTCAAGAGCCTACAACTCGCCAGCAGCGGTCGAGTTGTAGAAGACGTCGAACTGGTACTCCGCGTGGCAGAACGGGAAATTCGGCGGGTTTGGGGCCGGCGCATCGGGGTTGAATAGCACCTTGCCCGTGTTGTACGACACGTAGCACCCGAGCACGAGGCAGACGAGCACGACGAGGATTGCCGGCACCTTCTCGTAGATCGGGATCTTGCTCCAGAGCTTCTTGAGGTAGAACACAATCGGCAGGATGATGCAGCTGAGCGTGATGGCCGAGGCGCCGACGAAGTCCTGCAGGTCGAGGAAGTCGTCCTTGAGCAGCACGGACACGACCACGAGCACGGTGATGACCGCGAGACGCAGCACGATGTACTTGAACGCGTTGGCGCCGCGGTACTCGCGCGCCTCCTCTTCGTCGTCCAGACTCTCCTTCTCGATGTCGGCCATGGACACGACTGAGCCCTTGGACGTGCGCTCCTTGATGTCCTCGCCCGTGGCTGGCGTCTGGATCGTCTCGTAGTTGTTCTCGACGTCTTCCATCTTCCTCTTGTGCATGCCCAGCACAAGGCGCTCGAGGATGTAGAACGCCGGCGACACGATGACGGCGAACGCGATCGTGATGTGCAGCTGCATACACAGGTACGCGAGCACGACCATGCCCTTGTCCGAGGCGAAACCGAGCTTGGTGAGTCCGGTCGTGGGGTCTGGGTTGATCGTGAAGAGCAGGTTGCCCGAGATCTGGCAGCCGACGGCCGAGTAGCCGGACGAGGCGAGCGTCAGGAAAAGGATCGAGATGAACGTCATGGTCACGCCGACCACGCGCGGCATGCGCGTCGGGTCGCTGTGCTGGCGCTGGAGCGCCGGGATCACGATGCCAGCACCGTAGGCGAGCGACAGGTTGCCGAATGTCGTGGCCACCTGCTTGAACGAGATGTTTGGCGACGGGATCGACGGGTGGCC
>JAADWH010000317.1:0-27320 GCA_023335995.1 Globisporangium nagaii
AGACTCCGGCTCCAACGACTGAAGCGCCAAAGCAGACTCCGGCTCCAACGACTGAAGCGCCAAAGCAGACTCCGGCTCCTACTACCGAGGCTCCGAAGCAGACCCCTACTCCAACGACTGAAGCGCCACAGCAGACTTCAACTCCTACCACGGAGGCGCCAAAGGAAACCCCAGCTCCGACGCCAGCCAAGACGACCCCTCAGACGCAGTCCCCGCCTGTGAACACTGGCGCCACCGTTCCTCCAACTCCCCAGGCTACCCCTGCGGCGACGACACCTTCCGGTCCAGCTCCAACCCCTGCTGCGACGACTGCGACCGGAGGTGCCAAGGCGCCGACGCCTGCTACACCAACTGGCGGTGCGCAGACTCCAGCTGCGACGCCAGCAGCTACCACTCCGTCTGGCGGTGCGAAGGGTCCAGCTCCGACCCCAGCCGCGACGACGTCGACTGGCGGCGCGAAGGGTCCAGCTCCGACTCCGGCTGCCTCGAAGCCAAGCGATGCCGGCGTCCCAGGCGCGGTCCACGGCTACGGCGATGACAACGGCCCGACGCAGAACGTTGCCGTCGGCCCAGCGCCGACTCCGGCTGCGTCGACGCCAAAGTCGGCCGCCGCGAACTCCGACGACCACAAGCTGTGCGTCTAAGCTGTCTGGCGTTGAGTGACCTTTGGGCACACCATCGAGCACCGCTTTGTATGTATCATCCCTCCCTCCCCCATCTGCACTCGTCCGTCGTAGCGTAAAGAGCGCCTTGCAGCGCCAGTCGTGAATAGTGAACGTCCCTCTGTGTTCATAGACCTCGTTCTTTTTCGTTCTCTCTCTCTCTTGAGTCCGTTCTCCCATGCTGCTCCGAAGCTGGAAGTGTCCAGAGCTCGAGAGCGAACTCATCGTGGCGCTATCTATCTTTAGCTCCAGGAGTTGTGTGGCTCAGCCAGCATTGACCAAACAGGAGGGGCTTCTATAGTGAATTACTCTCTCACAACGCTCACCCATTGGCAGAATACAAACACAAACATCCTTTTCAGCCAATAGAAAGCGAAGCTACAAAGATGATGCAAAACCTGACGTGGTGCTCGCTGGAAGTGCTCACACCAAAAGAAGATCAGCATTCGCCGAGAACGACACGACGCGCGAGCTGCTTTCGCCGCGCATCTCGCACGACGACAGGGTACCAGCGAGCGCTCGTACGCAACAGTAGCAGCAGCAGCAGAGGAAGCATGGCGACCAGCACGGGCATCCGCGAGACGATCCAGCGCTTCGACGCGTTCTTCGCGGCGGCGGACGTGCCCACGCGCGCGCGGCTGCAGAAGGCGCTGGACGTGATCCACCGCGCGATCGACATCTTCGACCTCGAGGGCGTCTGCTTCTCGTTCAACGGCGGCAAGGACTCGACCGTCGTGCTGCACTTGCTGCGCATCGTGATCGCGAAGCGCGTGCTTGAGGCCGCGCAGCTCGCAGAGCAGAAGCGGCGCGAGGAGGAGCAGGCGACGCGCGCGTCCAAGACCGTCACGTCGCCCCGCCAGAGCTTCGTGAGCACGGACCTGCTGAGCGAGGAGGAGCTTGAGGCGCGCGTGCAGCAGCTCGTGAAGCGCGTGCCGGTAATGTACTTCGACTCGCATGACCAGTTCCCCGAGGTGCGCGACTTCATCGAAGTGTGCGTGTCCAAGTTCTCGCTGAGCTGCCACGTGTACAAGTGCTCGTTCGTCGAGGGCGTGAAGGACATTCTCGAGAAGCTGCACATCAAGGGCATCTACATGGGCGTGCGCGGCGGCGACCCACATACCGAGGATCTGGAGCATTACTCTCCGAGCACGCCCGGCTGGCCCGCCTTCCTGCGCGTCAACCCGATCCTGCGCTGGACGTATGCGGACGTCTGGAGCTTTCTGCGCGAGTGCCAGCTCGAGTACTGTCATCTCTACGACCACGGGTACTGTGCGCCTTGTATTGTGCGATCTGTGATTGTGTATGGGAGGGGTTCACTAACAAAGTGTGGCATCTCGCTGCGGCTGATCTGCTGTTAGCTACACGTCGCTGGGCAACATCTTCGACACGGTGCAGAACCCGGCGCTGTGGCAGAAAGAAGGCGCAGACGGCGCCGGGGGTTTCTACCTGCCAGCCTACGAGCTCAAGGACGGCAACTCGGAGCGCTGCGGGCGACAGAAGAAAGCGCACACGTCCTCCAAATCCGACTAGAAAAATGAACATGGCGAGCCATCACGCGCCACTCACACAGACTCACACACACTACATGCACATCCACATAGAGAGAACGACAGGAGAGACCCATAAGCACGACGATGCCAAAACGAAGGACACACAGCGATGCGCTGTCTGTATGGAAACATGTATGTGGTTGAGACCTCGACAGCCGCATCAACACGGTTAGCTGGCAACGCACCAGTCGATGCCTGAAAGACAGAGTCCAAGAGCGACTTAGCGGCGTCGGTTGGATCGCGATCTGGAGCGCGAGCGTCTCTCACGTCTGCTGCTGCTGCGCACGGGCGAGTACGAGCGCGATCGGTTGCGGTCTCTGCTGCTTCTCCTGTCGCGTTGAGACGCAGCATCACGGCGATCTCTGTCGCTCCTCGGAGCTCGGCCTCGCTCTCGAGAAGGCGATCGCGAGCGTCGACGGAGCGGCGCCTTCCGCTCTCGAGACAGCGAGCGAGACAAGTCTCGCAGCGCTCGGCGCTCACGGCGTTGCACTGGTGAGTGGGAGCGCGATCGCGAGCGTCGCGAGTCTGGCGAACGGCCACGTCGACCGTGCTCCCGCTCACCATCATCGCCACTGCCGCTCTCGCTCTCGCTCTCGCTCTCGTGCTTGTTGCTGTGGCGCTGGTGATGAGACGCAGATGACGACGACCCAGCTTTCTTCTCTCTCCGCTCCCGCTTGCGCTCTTTCTTGGCTTTCTTCTCCTCTTTGCGCCTGAGCTTCTTCGCCGCTTTCCGAGCTTTTCGCTCCTCTTTCGTCTCACTACCACGAGCGCCATCGCCAGCAGCAGCAGCGTCTGGAATCGTGCCGGGGAGCGCAAACGTCGTGTCCTGCTGCCCAGACTCCAGCATCTCTTTGTATCGCTCGGCGAGCGTCTTCTTCGGACCCGTGTCCACTCCTGACGCCGCCGCGGGAGCGGCGCCGAGCCCTTCGACGCGCTCCGTCATGAGTCCGTCGCGCTCCGACTCGCCGCGCTTCAGCAGCTCCTTCATCTCCGACGCGTCCAGCTCGCCCGTCGGCTCTTCACGGCGGCGCGGCGCGAACCCTCTGTACAGTATCCATGCACGCACACACACACGATGATAACCAGCAAGTGAGTGCTGTGGATATCAATGCAGATCCAATGCCCATCCGTGGCGATTTACGGATTTATGGACAGACACGTACAGCGCCTGGTTCATGAGATCTTCGTCGCGCTGCTTGGCCAGCAGCAGCTCCTGCTTGAGCTCCAGCGCGCGCTGCTCCTTGCTCGCCTTGGCGTACCACGTGAGGTCCTTCCCCTTCTGCCAGCGGCCCACCGGCGCGTTCACCGAGTGCCCGAGGTAGTTCTCGCGATACTTGTCGTTCTTCACATCGTCCCACTTGAACTCTGCAGCCAAAGCACCATTCACATACACAATCAGCATGGGCACACACACAGACCTGTTAGCCTACGCTGCAATCATTACGCATAGCGTCTCCCATAAGGAAGCGCTGGCGCTTACGGTCTGCGCCGCCGCGCGTGCCGCCCGTGCGGTAGTTGGTCTTCCCGAAGCTCATGGTTCGCTTTTCGCCAAGTTCGCGCTCTCGCTCGGCATATCCTAGTGTAGCGTGTCCCACACTGCAGTTATAAGGTGGCAAACCTTAGTGAAGGACAAAAGCGACACATTCTGTCACTAATTGCCCCAGTTCAGGCGCGTCCATCACTCCTGATGCGTGTGACCCACATTATACCACCGATCCTGATTCATTCCTCGCTTTTGTGGAAGGACACGGAGAGGCTCAAATCGCGACGAGATCCGAGCAGCTCACTCACGAGCACGAAGGCGCCGCTGACGAGGCGCACCGCAGCGAGCGAGAAAAGAGGTTCAGTAGCAGCAGCAGGAGCAGGACGAAATGGAGGGGAGCTTCCGCGACCTGCATGTAAACAGCAGCAACGGCACGAACTTCGCGAACGGCAGGAATCTCAAGAACCGGAGCCCCACTGCCGCTGCCGCGCCTGGCGCCGACGCGAATCCGACCATGAACAACTACAGCACGTTCTCGTCCGACCAGGTGCGCTGCGCATCCGACTGCGCTTTGCTTGCGCACTCGTGTATACATCGCTGTGTGTGTGCGCGTCATTGATGCTGACTGGTGGATCCTGTGTGCCATGGCAACCACAAACACATACATAACGCGACCCAGAGCGTGCAGGCGCTGCTGCGGACGTCGGACAAGATCGAGCAGTCGAAGAAGACGATGTACGAGTCGGAAGAGGTGGCGCGCAACGTGCTCGTGGACCTGGAGCTGCAGCGCTCGCAGCTGCAGGACATGAAGGGCATGGTCCACGAAACCTCGAGCATCACGGGCGAAGTACGCTCGCTGCTGCAGAAGATCGCCGACCGATCCTACCGCCGCAAGGTGCGTCGCCCTGCTCGATACGACAGCGTTTCCTGTGTCACGGACGCCTCGCTGTGTGCTCACTGTTGTATGCGTGTTTGGCTGTGCGCCTGCAGGTTCTTCTGTGGCTTATCATTATCCTCCTAGCGATCACGGACATCACCGTCTTCTACCTGCTCTTCCTGCGCAGCCGTTGATCAATACCACCTCCCCATTTTCATGCGTCTATCGCCCTTGCCTCTCATTGCGTCACATGAGCTGTTGATGTGTATGCGCCGTGGTTATGTATGGTTAAGAGGCGATGATGGTGGCGAGAGGGGAAGGAGGAGAAATATACTATGAGAGACGAACTGCCAGGCGAGCTCGCCGCCTTGTCTTTTTAAAAACCTACGCTTACTCTTCCGGCTGCATGCCGCCGCCGCCGCCCATCTGCTTGCCGGCGCGCATGACTTCATCCACGAGCAGCAGCTGCGACGCGAGCGTCGTGGCCAAGTGGATGAACTGGCGCTTCACGCGGTAGTTGTCCCAGATGCCCTCCTGCGCCGGCAGCATAGGCTCGCCCGAGAAGAGGTCGATACCCACGGCCTCGCCCGAGTTCGCGTGCTCCTCCTGCACCGCGATGAGCGTGTCCTGCACGTCCAGCCCCGAGTTCTCCGCCAGCACCTTGGGGATCACGAGCAACGCGTCGGCGAACGCCTGCACGCCGAGCTTCGCGCGACCCTTCACCGTCGTCTTGTATTTGTTGAGCGCCTCGTGGGCCGCGAGCTCGAACGCCGCGGCACCAGGCACGACACCTTCGTCCTCGATCGCGTTGTTCACGGCGCGGATGCCGTCGCGGATCGCGTCCTTGATCTGTGCGATCGTGTGCTCGTTCGGACCCTTGATCAGAATCGAGCACGACTGCGGGTGCTTGACGTCCTCCACGAACGTGTAGCGCTCCTCGCCGAGCGTCTGCTCGTAGACCTTGCCGGCGTAGCCGAGCATCGACTCGTCCATGTCCTCGGTCGAGTTGATCGGCATGCCGCCGCACGCGAGCGTGAGGCGCTCCATGTTGCGGCGCTTAGCGCGACGCAGCGCCAGGATACCCTCCTTCGCGAGCATGTCGAGCGACAGCGGGTCGATACCCTTCTGGTTGATGATCACGAACGTCTTCTTGTTCTCGTCCGTGCACACCTCGCGCTTCAGTTCGATGATCTGCTTGACCTTGTCGTCCGTGAACTTGCGCTCGGCCTCGACCATCTTCTCGCGCTGCTCGGCGCTGTTGTAGAAGAAGCCCGAGTTCACCTCACTCTTCTCGTACTCGAGCGACACGTTACACGTCATGATGAAGCAGTTCTCGAGCGACGTCGGCATGTCCGGGTGGCGCGAGCCGTGATCCAGCACGAGCCCCTTGATCAAGCGCGTGTCACTGCTGCTCTGGTGCATCATGTGCATGATCTCGATCATGTGCAAGTCCACGGGGCGACCCGGCTGCGCGATCGTGAGCACGGCGTCCGTGACGATCTCCGTCAATTGGTCAGCGAGCTATACAGCAGCGGCACACAAGTCAGTCAGCGCGTGCTCATATACAACCTGATCATGAACAAACAAAGATGAATCACCTTCTGGTCGAGCTTGGTGCGCAGCGACGTGCGCGCGACCGAGCAGAGCAGCTCGCGGTCCTTGAGGATGTCCGTCTTCTTCACCTTGAGCGACTCGAGCACGCGCAGCACCTCGTCCTTCGCGAGCTCGAAGCCCTCGGAGAGGATGCGCGGGTGCAGGCCGTCCGCGAGGAAGCGCTCCGACTGCTTCAGCAGCTCGCCGATGAACAGCACAGTCGACGTGGTGCCGTCGCCCTATTTCCATTCCATGACACACACCATGAGTGGGGCTGGCTCTGTCCATTCACTACAAGAGCACGGCGCGTGGCACGTACCGTGATGTCGTCCTGCGCAGTGGCGGCGCGCGCGATCAGCGCCGCGGTAGGGTGCTGGATCTGCATCTCGTGGAGCAGCACGTTGCCGTCCTTCGTGAGCTTGATCTGCCCGGCGCCGCCGACCAGCATCTTGAGCGTGCCGCGAGGACCTTCGCCATCGTATGCGAGTAACACGTCCGCAGTAGTTCGTTAGCCTCTTAGGTGAGAATAGAGCGCTGCAGTAGCGCTCCCTCGTGCAAAGATCGCGCCACGCTCATTAGATCTCGCGCAGAAAAGCAGGACATTTTAGAAAGACGCACCCAGGTTGGACTTCAGCACGCCCTGCAGACCCTTCGCCGCGCTCACGTTGACGAGCAGCGCCTGCGACTTGCTCACGATCTCGGCGTTCGGGTTCATGCCGCCGCGGGAGCCCATGGTGTCTGTCTGGTGCTGGTGCTGAGCTGGTGCTTTTGCGTTCGTTCCTGCGGAGCGACTGCTTATCTGCTGGAGCGATCTGTATGGCCGCCCCCACGAAAGCACGAGCGATAAAGTGTGGTGAGGAAGGAGTGGCGGATTGTGGAGCGCGCCACACGGATCGGTCTGAACCAGCTGAAGTGGCATTGTGAGACGCTTCAGACTTGTATGCTTTATTTACGGATCTCCGGAACTAGTCCGTAAATTGGATCAGAATCACATGCAAAAAATGAAATATGGATCTCTCAAGCAACCAAGTGCTTTATTGGAGCGGACCACTTGGTTGACATTCTCAAGGGCAATGCGTGCGGTGTCGCGCCGAACCAGACCATCGACGCGAGCACGAGCGCGCAGAGCTCCCACCTGCCGACACTACCAACAACGCCGTGACACTCGCTGCTTGCGGGCTGTGGTAAGCGGACTTTCTCGCCGATGCGCACTGGTTTGCCCACGCTGCTTCTTATCTGAGATGCGATACAGCGCTCTCGGCTTTTGCTGACAGCTTTGGTGAGAAAACCCGCAACGCGCGCGCTCATGAAATCAGCAAGATACTTTCGCCAAGACGCACTCTTGTCGTCGAGCCTCGAGGCAGCGTGAGGCTCTCAACGATGCGATAATGTGCCATCCGTCTGTCGTTTGGATCGCTCTTGCGTTCGGTTCGTCTCCTTCTGTCGATGGTGATCATTTACACACACAAACGCACATGAGAGTGCCTTGGCGTCTTATTCAAGCACAGTCGAAGCCATTGGCTTTTGTGTGTCTTGTCAATCCGGCTCGGCTCGGCTGGACGCCGATTCTGGAAAAGTCTAGAAATAGAACGCCGCCATTTTGACCAACCAGATCCGCTCGCACCCTTTCGCAAGCCAATGAGCGCTCTCGAATTTTCCTTTCCTGCCAATCACGGCGCGTGCGTCTCTTCACCGCTTTCGAAAGGGCTTCCATGTCGCTTCGCGTTTTCGCATCTCATCAATGCGTTTTTCTTCGTGCGGTGGATCCTGCGAGCGCGTCGACGGATATGCTCGCCACCATTCTGCAATCTACTCGGTCAACACCACAAGCAAGAGAGAGCAAGAGAGAGCAGCAGAGAGCAAGAGACACGATGTTCCCAGCGCGACCGCCAGCTCCATCCACCAACAACAGCAGCAGCGAGCCGTCCGCCACGACGCAGCGCAGCTTCACGGCGTTCCTGGTGCCGCCGCCGATGACCGTCTTCGTGCAGCTCGGCGACGGGCTCCAGCTGCAGCTCACGCCGTCGCCCGAGCGCTTCCTGAGCTCGCTCATGGGCTTCCCGATCGTCGGCAGCCTTGGCGGCGCTGTCCCTGTGGTGTTCCCAGGGATGGCGACTGCGGCCGGCGCCATGGACAACGACGCGATGATGCGCGCGGTGCACGAGCTGTTCATGCGCAGCCAGAGCGAGCAGCACGGACCGCCGCCGACGAGCAAGTCGTTCCTGGACACGCTGCCGCTCAAGACGTGGGACAAGGACGCGTGCGCGAACGAGAAGTACACGGACTGCGCGATCTGCCTGAGCGAGTACGAGACAAGCGACCAGGTGCTGTCACTACCGTGCGGCCACGCGTTCCACAAGGACTGCGGCATGCCGTGGCTCGTCGAGCACAACGTCTGTCCGACGTGCCGGTACGAGCTGCCCACGCAGCAGGAAGAAGCCAACAAGCCAGCCACACAGGCAGCACCTTCGTCGTCGGACGCCAGCAGTGCGAACAACAGCAACAGCGCCGCAGAGCCACAGCAAGAGACGAATGAACCGGAGGAAGAGCCGGGCTTTGAGCAAATGCTGCGCTCGCTGCTGGGCGTGCGACGATCGCGCTCGCCGACGACCGCCGAGCCGCAGCCGGAGCGCGTGGTACGCCAGCGCGTGGAGGAGCGCGAGAGTCTCCCAGGCGCGGTGCCGTCGAGCAGCGACAATGACGACGACGCTGCGCTGGACAGCATGCTGGAGGAAGAAGCGAGCCGCTTCGTCGAGGAAGAGAAGGTGAAGCGCGTGGACGCCACTTCGGTCGACGACGCGGCGATTTTCGACGACGTGGATCTGGAAGAGCTCCTGTGCGACACGAGAGCGGCGTCGTCCAGCCACTGAGCGCCGGCAGCATCCGCCACGAGCGCCAGCTAGAGCCTGAGCTAGACGACTTTTTGAGCAAACGAGCCACCCCCCACCACTAGATAGAGATGCAGCTCTTCCCCTGCGCTGTACGATATATTATAGCGATAAGTTAACATGTTGGTATTCTGAAGCAACTCTTTACTCCTGCAGCCCGCTGATCCTGTCTTCGAACTCCACCGGGACGACCGGGCGAACCCCGTCAGGCTCGCAGTACACGTAAATGTTCGGGTTCGACGCGTTCAGCTGGAGCTCGTAGGCCATTGGCGACTCGGGATCTGCTTGAGAGCACAGCGGCGAGCCCGTGGCGATGAGTCCAAACTCGACCTCGCGCTCGTTGATCCAGGACGGAATGGTCGCCACCTGGGTGTTCGTCACGAGCAGATAGAACGGAGTGCTCCCAGGTCGCGGCGTCACGCTCTCGGGCAACTCTGTGAGCAGCGACTCGCCCAGGTGCAGGTACATGAGCGGCTCGGCGCTGAAGGTGTCGCTGGGAAACTCCTGGACCGGGTTGCCCTGGAACGACAGGTACACAGGCAGCAGGCGGAACACCACGTCCGGGATCGCCGTGAACGCGCACTTCTCCAGGTACAGCGTGCCATATTTCGGCCACTTGGAGTCCAGATCCGGTGGCAGCGTGTGCAGGTTCGTCACGCTGAACTCGATGTCGAGGAGCTTCGTTGGGAAATCGATCGATTGCAGACCCATGGGCAGATCGCCATCGGTGAAGTTGACGCGAATGAGGATGAGCGACTCCAGCTCTGGATGGAGAGTGTCGGTGAGCGCAGCTTGGTCGCTCCACTCCGCGATGGTCGAGTTGTACACTTTGAGACTCTTCAGGTGGAGGAAGTCGCTCAGCATAGGCGGCATCTCGAGCGCTTCGCAGTGGCGAATGAGCACGCGCTCAACCATTCTGCTGTCCACCAAGCTCCACTGCTGCTTCACCTCGCTCGCCGACCCGCTGATCTCCGACGAGTAGCAGTTGAGCAGCACGAGCGAGCACGCCGCCTGCGCTCGTCCCCACGGTCGTACCTGGAGCAGGCACTGCGTGACCTCCAGAGTCGACTCGGAGTACACGTGGAGCGCTAGCACGCCGAGTCCCCACAGCGTGAATAGCGCGTGTGTGAAGCGCGTGAAGACACGATTGACCTTCGAGTCTCCGACGAGCAGCAGCGATGCACCGCGGACTCGCTGTTGGAGCATGGAGAGTCGCAGCGAGACGCTGTTGGCGTGCAGCGTGCCCCGTCGGATCCTCGGACCTTTGCGGTACGTGATCGAGGCGTTGGGCACATGTTGCCTTGCATCGTCTCCACTGTCTTCGTCTGTGAGCGTCATGAGCACCGGATTGATCTGGCTGCCTGCCTCGCAGACCTCCACGAGATCCTTGATGTCGCTCATCGCCATGATGATTCCGACTGAGAAGCCCATTCGCACCGCCAGCACGCCCCAGGATCCGACGAGCAGCAGCTGAAACTCGTGCACGACATGCTCGAGCCACACGTCGTCGTACCAGAGCACGATGTCGAAGCCCTGGAGCTCCAGGTCGTACTCGCTGATGTACGACGCGAGGATCGTGCATGGGATCGCGACGGACGCCACGAGGTCGAGCGCGCAGTTGCACACGAGACACACGAGCCGCTTCTTCGCCTCGTTGCGCTTGTACAGCCAGTGCACGAGCGGGATGAGCCAGCAGTTGAGCACGACCATGACGGTGTAGAACCGGTTGAGCCACACGCGCGGCAGGTACACGCTCATCTGGTACGCCTGGGTGGTCTGGAGTGCCGTCTCGACGGCTTCGCGCAGGAAGAGGATCACGTGGAAGTACGGCCCTTCGACGCCAAAGATGTAGCGGCATTCGCGGAAGACGCTCACGCACTGACCCACCCACGTCGGCATCGGCAGCGTGCTTGCTCGCCGCGTTCGTCGCGAGCTGGTGGCATGCGAGTCCGCGGACAGAGCGGCGATGTGGCGAGTGCTCGTTGTCGAAACGACGATCTTCCGGGTGCTCTGGCGCTTCTTGCGCATGCCGATTTTGGCTTTCAGAGCTCGGTCGGCGCTGCTCTCTCTCTGCGTGCCGAAGGTGAACGCGAGCGACCGGTGCAAGAGCGACGCCCCGAGCATCTTGACGATCATGAGTGCGTGCACGAGCGCGACGAGGCTCAGCAGCAACGCGATCGTGGCGTACGCCTCGGTCGCCGAGCCGATGTCGAAGAACTGCAGACACGAGTCCAGGTACGTGCCTTCCAGCTGCGCGTAGAAGAGCGCCGAGAGCGCGAAGAACGTGGCGGTGACGCCGTGCACCAGCAGCAGCGAGAGCCACCAGAGCGCGAACGAGCGCCTTGGTGCGTGCATTCGATAGATTGACGACGTGCGGCGCCGTCTGCTGCTGCTACTGTATGGAGGAGGAAGGAAGGAAGGCGCGAGACTGAAGACGCAAGCGCGTGACGACTGGAGCTGCTGTGTCGGCGCTCGTGGAATACCGACGACAAACGAGGAGGGCAGTTGGGAGGGTCTAAAGTTAGCGGTGAGAGGGTAAACTAAAGTTACACTGAGAGTCCTGATCAGGATGAAACGACCACCTGAGGTGGACGAAATGGACGCTCGGACTTTAGTGCACGAATAGTGTAGCGGTATTCGTACTTAATAGAGAGCGCTTGAAGTTTGAATTTGACATGAAAGGAACATTTGACTTCGAACTGAAAGCGAGAATGGCGGAGGTCGTCGGCGTGGGGATCGTCGCGATCGACGTGATCGACGAGGTCGCCGAGTTCCCAAAAGGTGAGTTCCTACATGTATGTCACTTCTGTGTTACTGACTCTTCTTGCACGCGCGCGCTCCGTGAGCTCACCACTCGCCTCTCTCTGTTTGATGATCGGATCCGCTTCAAAAACGAGAGCAGAAGACGCCAAGGTTCGCGCTCCATTCGCATCTGTTCCTGTCCCGAGCTGGTCGTGGTACGGAGCTAATGCACGTGTGCATGTGTTTGTATGTGTGTGCGGGTAGACGCGCTCGGTTGCGCATCGTAAATGCAGGTACGCAAAGTCGTATCGCACCCGCGCTTTCACTTGCATGAAGCATTGACTTCAAGTCTGCTTTCTGCTGTCTGGATCATACTGCTGGTGCTCTTTCAGAGGCGGCAATGTCGCGAATGCGCTGGTGCGTTGTGCGCGACCATACTGCTCATTCATCTCTACAATGGTGCTGGATCGCCAACGAGTCTGCGGTTGCTCTTCTCGTCATTGTGTGTGCACGCATCAGGTGGTGGCTGCGCAGCTCGGCTGTTCGTGCCACTGGGTCGGGACGACCACGGACCCTGAGAGGGACTCGGAGGCGGCGTTCGCGCGCGCTGAGCTGGAGAAGTTCCGCGTCGACTGCTCCACCAGCACCGTTTTGACGAGGGGCTCGATGCCCGTCTCGGTAGGGATCATCGTCAGCCTTGTCTCTGGTCGTTGTATTCTCCATGTGCGGATACTCACTCAAATGTCGCTGCACTGGCAGTACATCTTGGCGAGCAAAGCGACGGGATCGCGCACGATCGTTCACTCGCGCGACCTTGCAGAGCTCACCGCGGACGACTTTGCGCTCGCGACTGCCACGCTCTTCCGCCGCGGCAATGTCGGCGACACGACAAAGGATAGCGATGACAATGCAGCAGCAGCAACGTCGCCCATGTGGTTCCATTTCGAAGGACGCAACATGGAGCCCGTGCTCGAGATGATGCGCTGCATCCGCGCGCGGTCTCGAAGCGCGAGGATATCCGTTGAGATCGAAGCACTGCGCTACGACTGGAAGCTCGCAAAGCGGTTGGTGTGGTGTGCTTGGATGCATTGTGCTCATATGGCGGAGTGCTGACATCGACACGCTGGTGACTCACATGTGCTGCGTGCTTGCTGGTGCTCTGTTCAGATTGGCGATGGCTGCAGACTATGTGTTCGTTTCAAAGGACTACATCCGCGACAACCTCGGCTTCCAGGACGCCGCGTCGTTCCTGCAGGCCGAGTTCAGTCCGAACCAGACTGGCGCGGGAGTGCCGCTGACTGCTGTGATCTGTCCATGGGGAGCCGACGGCGTGTACTTCTTGGACCTTCGCGACTCCGAGTCTGTGCAGCAGATTGCGACGAGGCGCCTCGAGTGCGTGGTCGAGTCGATCGGCGCTGGAGACACGTTCATTGGTGCGTGCGTGGCTGCGCTGGCGAACAATGTCTCGCTCGGCGTGGCTCTGCAGCTGGCGTGCGAGGTTGCGACGGAGAAGTGCTCGAGCATCGGATTCGAGTTACCAAGCAATCGGCGCGGCAAGTGGATCGACACCATCCAGATATCGAAAAAGGCAACCGATACGGACGTGTAGAGTCTGCGAGCATACACGGCGTCATGGCAAGGCAGTTGTCAACGGTAGCCAATCGCACGCAGAGAAGCCCTGCGTGTTGGATACCGAGGTGACAGGTGTATTTCTCTCTTTTTACAAAGCAATTGTAACTGTCATTGACTAGGAGCTGGCGTGGTCGTCACTTGCGAGGCGTCTGATGTGTCCGTGTGTGTCAGCACGGACTCCTGCTGCTGCGCTGGTGCTACCAAAGCGGGCTGCATCTGATTCACTGACGCAGCGGTCGCAGTATGCGTGTCGGTCTCAGTTGACTCCTGTTGATACACTTGGGTCGTCGTCGTCTCCGTCGTCACTGTCTTTGACTCCGTCGTCACAGTCGCTGATGAAGCACTCAGACTCTGCGATGTGCCTGTTGACGCGGACTCCGGGTGACTCGCTGGTGGCGTCAAAGCCGATCCAGGCTGATTCAGTTGTGCTGCTGGCGTATTCGTCGTACTCTTCTGGAATCGCTCGAGCATTCGGTTGAAGTTCGCGCCGATCGAGTTCTTTTGCGCACTGCTGGCGTTTTCTCCGCCTCCAGGTGTGCTGCAGCTCGCTGTGCTCGGCGACGGCGACGGTTGCGCGCTCGGAGCTGGCGAACCCATCGTGAATGAGCCTTGCTTCTGGAACTTCCCCATCAGACGACTCACGCCAGCCCCGATAAACGAGTTCCGAGGCTCATCGTTGGACCCAGAGCTGCTGTCCGCACTCGAGGACGACGCGGACAGCTGGCTGTCTTCCGACACGCGGACGTCGGCACGCTTCTGCGTGAATCGCTCCAGCAAGCGGTTGATGCCGTTACCGACAAACGAGCCTCGGAGCTCTTCGTCTCCAGTGCTGTCGTCTTCACAGTCGGAAGACAGCGGCGAGGCAGAGCCAGGGAGCGAGTCCATCTCGTGGTCGTGTCCGATCATCTCGCAGAGCAGATCGATGAACTCGTTCGCGCGACACCCTGGCGGCTGCATCTTGTTGATCATCCAGTCGTGGAGCCGCAGCTTGCCTTTCACGCCGAGCGGCTCGACCGTGACGTCGATGCGGCGCCAGGGCATCGCCTGCTGCAGGCTGTGGATCATCGAGTACGAGAACTCGACCTCTTGCTTGTTGTCGGCGTCGTAGTCGTCGATGCTCGGGTACCGCGGGCTCGTCGTGACGTCCAGCCCGACTGAAAAGTCCTCGATCTCGGTCCCAGTGTCGACTTTGTCGTCCAGCTTCTTGAGGAAAGCTGCGTGTCGCTCATCGCCAGCATCAGTGTCGCTTGCGAACCCAGAATGGTGTATGTGCCACCGCCAGTCTGGGTAGCGGTCCGTGAGCGCGTTGCTCGGGTACGGATTGAAGTTGCGGATCGACGCGGACGCGTACGGCACGACCACGTCGCCGTCCGTCATGGCGATGAGCGTCCCGAACCGGAAGCGCTTGAGCGCGGTGAGGAACTCGAGATCTGCATCATCACAGTGAGAGAGTGCATGAACACAGAATAGATAAGTCAGTCGACTGCGATCCCTGCGGCGACCTTTACCCAGCATCGTCTCGCACCTGGACTACACATGGACTCGAGCAATGGCGGAATCGGAGGCATGTCGTCCGCGTTTTCTGCGTCTGCAGGTTTCTTGGTGTCGACGAGCAGGTCGAGCCCGGTTTGCCCGTAGATCGTGCCTGAGCCGAGCACCGTGTGGACGCCCATGCGCCACACATTCTGACATACCAATCCACAAACCCAAGGCATCAGAACCACTCGCTCACGGTATCAGGAGCGCAGATATGGCGCAATAGCACAGCACAACACATACCTTGAGTTTCGAGTCGCCCCGTGGTCGCCGAGAGCCGAGGTGCGGCGTGCAGATCGTCACGAAGCTCGCGTACCGGATGTCAAGTGGGCTGAGCGACTCCATGAGCTGCACGAGCGCAAAGCGCGCGTAGAGTCCGCCGAGCGAGTGGGCGATCATGGAGAACGTGTACGAGTCCGCATCTGGATGCAGCTCGTACCGGAAGACCGCCTGGTACACTTCCTCCGCGAGCTTCGTGCCGCCGACCTCGACGCCGAGCGACGTCTGCGTGTGGTTGATCGCAGACTTGATGACCAGCAGCTGCGTCGCGCCGAATTTGCGCACCAGCGCGGCTTCCACCGCGTCGAAGTCCGCCGGCGCGCCGTTGTTCCCGTGCACGAGCACGACGATGTGCGGCGGCAGGTGCACGCGACCAACAGCGCTGACGCTGGCGCTGGACACTGTCGCCTCTGTCTGCTGCTCAGACGCGCTCATGACGGCGGCAGTATCCAAATGGTTGGGAGTGCAGGTGGTTGCAGATCAGGTAGACGCAGTCGTCCTTGCGGTGGCTCCCAGCTGGCTGGTGGCAAAGCGCTGCGCAGCGGCGACTGCTCGTGAGGTCGTCAACGCGCCGATGACGCTCTCGATACAGCTGCTGCTCCCTCTGTCGACGCGGCGGCTGGTAACACGCGCTACGTAACGATGGAGCCCGTGCGACGCAACGCGGCTTCTGAAGCGTGCTCGCTCACTTGCGTCTGTGACGCTGCTGCTGGCGGAAGAGAGAGTGAGAGAGAGAGCTGGAGTCGCCTGCGAAGAGCGCAGTTCGGCAGCCAGCATGCACTCTTTTCGACTAAGGGATGCGCTGCTCGGAATGTTGCGACGAGCTTCTTCTCAGCGCGAAAAAGAACCGTCGCCACTGGCACACTGTACCATCGCAGCGGAGTGACTTTGTGCTGCATAGAGTATGGCAACTCTGCAACTGCTGATCAAATACAAAATGAGCGCTTTCGAGGAGGTTTTCCCGCAGACGTTGCACATGGCAGACATCAGTCTCCGATTGGCTCGCGCTGAATCAGAGTCAGTCAGCCAGCACTTCATCACACACGCAGTCCGAGGATAACCTGGGAGGACAGCGGATCTCAACGGAAGCATACTTAAGCGGGCCACACCGCAAATGCAAAACCCAAAGATCTGTGGACGCCAGAAACCCACGACATCAACCCGATAGCAGCGACATTCTCCATGTTAGCCCAGGAAACATAGAGCTTAATATGCTGGGTCTCGCGCATATAGTGTTAGCGAACTTGGGCAACCCCATGTACAGTTCATGTTCGCACCTCGAATCGCTCTTTCAAATTAGTCCTATCGAAAACCACAACGGATCGTATCGAGCAATCATCAGTTTTTCATCCGCGGGCTGGGAAAGCCGTCGCCTTTCGTCCACCGGCTGATAGAAATCATTCCACAGAACTGCCAAGTTTGCTAATTACATCACTCTGTGTAGCACATGAACCCGTTTAGAATTGCATCTTGGCTGAATTTTAGCAAACCAGTAGCATCTAATTGACTGAAACAGCCGTCTCATATGCGGAATCATACCAGTACGCAGTATACGAGGCCATCTGGACTCGCATTTTGGGTCCCGCATCACAGATCGCCACCTCGCCCATGTGTTTGCTGCTGTTGCTGAATCGAAACAGGCGCGCTGGCGAGATCGCAATAGCGCATCCATTCCTTCTTCGCCCTCCGCCCGTGTGTCGGTCGCAGCCACGCGGAGCGAGCTCCTCAGTCGCAGATCTCCTCCCAGTCTCTCTCTGTCTGTCTGTCTGTCTGTCTCAGTCTCCTCTCTGTAGCCTGGAGAGCATGGAGGATGGCACGCGCATCAACGTGATGCTCGGCTGCATGGCCGCGGGCGTGTTCCTGCTCTTCTGCCTCATCGTGCTCTGCGCGCGCCACTGCCGCGACGACGAGCACGACGACGAGCTCTATGGGTACAACATCGACATGATCGACGGCCGCGACCTGTTGCTGCGCGAGAACCTCGCGGACACGGTGCTCGAGGACGGCCAGAGCGAGTGGCAGTGCGTCGTGTGCATCCACCTGAACCACCCAGACCACGACAAGTGCGACCTCTGCGGCGCCTCGGTCGACGCCTCGCTGCTCAACGGCAGCCTGCTCAACGCGAACCTCACCGTGCTCTCCACGACGAGAGGCGGTGGCGGTGGCGGCGGTGGCAACAACACGTCGTTCCTCAACGACACGGCGTTCCTGCACTCGAACGACATCCCGCTCTTGCGCAGCTCGTCCGGTGCGACCGCCGTCGCGAGCATGATGGACAACATCGAGCTCACGACGAGCGTGCGGCAGCGCGCGCTGCGGTACCGCCGCCTCAACCAGATGCAGCTCAACCAGAAGCAGCGCGGCGCGTCGCGGAGGAGGCTCTGGCAGCGCGTGGCGCTCCCGAACGGCGCGTTCGTGTGGGTGCGCACGGCGCAGCCGACGCTGCGCAAGAACGACGCGTCGTTCCTCGCCAAGCTGCGCAACAACACATTCCTGGCCAAGAACCCGCACGCGAACGCGCTGCGGGGCACTGTCGCGGAGCAGCTGCACCGCAAGAACGCGGCGACAATGGGCTTCTTCACCGAGCTGGACGACGACGGCGCGATGGCGTGGCGCAAGACCGACGCCGTGACGATCCAGATCGACTCGGGACGCAAGACGGACGATGGCGACGACAGTAGCGTCCGCGACACGATGGCGGCGGCAGATCTGGATTTCGAGGGGCTCATGTCCATGCCGTTCCGCGAGAAGAAGAAGTGGCTGCTGAAGAGGGTCGCAGCCATCGCCGTGCCCTACATGGAGTCGCTGCACCGCGTGAGCGTGCGTCGCAACCACGTTCTGCAGGACTCGGTGCTCGCGCTCGGCGGGTACCTGCCACCCAGACAGCTCATGGAGCACTTGAATATCACGTTCATCGGCGAGCCGGCGCTGGATGCCGGCGGTGTGCTGCGCGAGTGGTTCGGACTCGTATGCAAAGAGCTCTTCAGCGCCGAGCTTGGGCTCTTCTGCACCACCCACGCCGAGAACATGAGCTACTGGATCAGCTCGACGCCGAGCAAGCGGCTCATGGACGAAGAAGACTATCTCAAGTACTACACGTTCGCCGGTCGGTTGTTCGGCAAGGCGATCCTCGAGGGACTCGTGTTCGAGACCAACATGGCGCTGCCACTAATCAAGCACTTCCTCAGCGTCCCGATCACGTTCTCCGACCTCGAGTTCCTCGACGAAGAGCTCTACCGCAGCGCCGTGTGGATTCGCGACAACGACAATGTCGACAGCATCTGCGTGACGTTCAGCGTGCCCGGCGCGGACGGCGAGATCGTGGACCTGAAGCCCAACGGCAGCGAGATCGACGTGACGGACGAGAACAAGATGGAGTACCTGGCGCTGCTGCTGCGCTACCGCATGCTCGGCTCGGTCTCGGATCAGTTGGCGGCGATGCTCACGGGATTCTACGAGATCATCCCGAAGAGCATGCTCAGCGTGTTTGACTACCAGGAGCTCGACTTCTTCCTCTCGGGACTGCCTGTGGTGAACGTCAAGGACTGGCAGCTCCACACGCGCGTGATGCACTTTGCGGCGGACGCAGACATCCCGGCGATCGAGCGCGAGATCCACGTCGTGCTGTGGTTCTGGGAGGCTGTCGAGGCGTTCTCGGACGAAGAGCGAGCGCGCCTGCTGCAGTTCGCCACGGGCTCGGCGCGCGTACCCGTCGAGGGCTTCAAGGCGCTGACGAGCGCGAGCGGCTACGTGCACCGGTTCAGCTTGCAGCTCATGCCGCCAGGGATCCCTCCGCTGGGCATGTGTCCACGCGCGCACACATGCTTCAACCGCATCGACCTGCCGATCTACAAGACGAAGGAAGATCTCGTCACGTACTTGACTCTGGTACGTGTTTGCATCGTACTGCTTTATTGCGCAGTTTTGAGCGAGTGAGGCGGGCTTTGCAATAACTCTCCTGGCGCTGATGCTGACATTGTTATGCGGTGACTCTCGCTCGCTATCTGATAAAACCAGGTGATCCAAATGGAGATTACGGGCTTTGGCTTCGAGTAGAGCTGCTCGCTGAGAGAGCCTCGCTCCCGTCGCGCGCCGCTGCTGATCGATCAAGCCCTTTGAATGCTCGCTCGTCAGCATGCACGCGGTGCGGTGCTTCGATTCGAGCGAGCGACGGTGTGCGTTTTGAGAGCTGTAAATGAGAGTTGGCTGTTATTTATAATTTGAAAGGGAGTGGAATACAACGACAATTGAGGGACCCACCACTCTGCTGCCATCAAGCGATCGCCCTTCAGCCCGCCTCGCACGCATCAAGCAGCCCACCGAAGCATCCGAGCGCAGCATGCGATCCAAGCACAAGAAGAAGGGGAAGAAGAGCTCCCCTCGGAGCGACCGTAATCGCAAAGGCTCGACGTGCGAGCTCTGTGCGCACGAGGACGACACTCCGTGCGGCGCGTCGTGCGTGAAAGGTCTCGAGAACCCGCTCGTGATGAACACAGTCTGCTTCCAACGCCGCAGCCCGCTCATCACGCTCTTCTACTGCCAGTGCGCGCAGCTCTACGCCGAGATCCATCGCATGATGCAGCTTCCCGTGAGCGACAACTTCCAGGAAGCGATTGTGAGCGAAATGGGCGACAAGGTGCTCGTCAAGCTCAAGCAGGTGCTCGAGGACTCGACGAGCGACGACGAGACGCCGCCGATGTGTCCACTTGTGATGCTGCTCTCGATCCTCTTGCCGTCGCTCCGGAAGCATCTCGAGTGGGTTCTACGAACGCGGCCGGCGTGGGCGGCGACTGGAGACGGTGACGGCAGTGGTGGCAGCCCTTCGACGCAGTCCACCAGCGGGCTCTTGAGCATGATTGCGCTGCACAATGCGCTCATGAAGATAACGCTCGAGTACGACAAGATCTCGTGTCTGATTGAGCTGAACGAGAGCACAGAGGAGGAGCAGGTATACGCGCGACCCAAGCCCACGGGGACAAGCTCCAGCAGCGTACAGTCGCTCTTCGCAAAGGCGCCGCCGCCGACTTTCCAGCCGCACCGGATCCCGCAGATCAAGAAGATCTCGCTCGAGTTCGAAGAGGTCTTCGCTGAGTACAAGTGCGAGCTCGCGGGGGTCACCGAGTCCATTCTGGAGACCACCGAGGCGGTAGAGTGCCAACCTGTGGACGGAAGTCGCGGCGGTGTGCCTTGCTGGCTGATACTGAACGCATGTGCGTGCTGATCCTTGTGCTTGTGGGACAGAATGCGAGCCGGCTGTGTCGACCATTGATGACCAAGGACGCGTCCAAGTCTCGAGGATCCGTTGTGCGTGCTTGATCTGCTCGCTCGATGTGGCTTTTTTGTCTCAATCTGGTCAGCGCAACTGAGTATCTCGTGTGTGCATTCGGTCGTCGCCATTCGTGCAGACGGAGTTCATGGAGCTGCTGGTGCTGCAAGTGCTCGACCCGATCGGGAAGCGCGTGATTGCGGCGCCGTCGCCCTCGTGGCCGTACCTGTGTCCACGAATCCTCGAGCGATGCATCAGCGTTGCGATGGAGTGCGCCATGCTCGATTCTGCACTTCTGAGGTACCTGCTGCTGCCTTCTGTCTGACTGCCTTGTGCGTGCGTGTGTGCGTGCGTGTGGGATGCAGCGAGTTTGTGTTCGACAATGTCAAGATGAACGAGATCCTCGCTGCGCAGTTCGAGAAAGGCGTGTCGTACCTGCGTTCCTGGAGCTTGAAGCTCGAGATGGACTACAACAGCGCGCTCCGGAGAGCCAACAGGCAATCGCCGACGCTGACGCCGCGCAGCTCCGAGTCGCAACTGGCAGCCCTCGCCGCGAAACGCGACGCCGCGGCTTCCGGATCGCAGAGCAGCTCGCGAAACACAAAGTCTCTCATCCACCAGCAGAGCGACGCCATTGCGACGCAGAAGCTGCAGTTGGTGACACACGACGGCTTCAAGCGCCTCGACCACGTGCTCAACTCGTGGCTGCGAGGAGCGGGCAAAGAGGAGGAGGTGCTCTCGGCGCGCACGCGCATGAAGGCGAACCTCGGCGGGCTGCGCACCACGATCGCGCGCTCCATCTCTACCAAGTCCCGCAAGGAGTACTAGAGAGAGAGAGAGAGAGAGAGAGAGAGAGAGAGAGAGTTGGCATTGTGTCCACTTGCGATGGACGGATTGATGCAGCTGCCGCCACACATGATGTGGGCCACACTAAGCATATCTGGTGTTTTGCCCCTTATTCTGGATCCTTGCTGTCGAAAGCCCCCTTATTTTTCTGCCGTCGCGCTCGAAAGAGCTCACAAAAAAAGACATCGCTCGCTCCATCAGCTCTCAGCAACAGCTCCTGCGCGCGTGACGTCTCCATCTCGACACGTGTGTCCATCTGCAGCAGAAAGACACAACGCATCTACAGCAGCAGCAGCAGCAGTAGCATCCACAGCCAAAGCAAAACCGCAGGACAGGATGGCGTCCGGCGACGACGAGACGAAGCACGAGCTGCACACGGCGTGGGCGATCTGGGAGCAGCGCGAGCTCGGCAAAGGCATGGCGTACGCCGACAAGCTCTACAAGCTCTGCACCTTCCGCACGGTCGAGGAGTTCTGGTCGTACTGGAACAACATCCCAAAGCCCAGGTAAGGAGCTCTCTCTCTCTCTCTCTCTCTCTCTCTCTCTCTCATGATTTGGTTGTGCGACTGGATCGCACAACCATTTGAGAATGTGTGGTGCAAAATGATCCTAACGCGTTTTGTGTTTTATATTGTGGTGCGAATGGCGAAATGCACACAGCCAAGTGCTGTTTGACGGCTTCACGAAGAAGAAGTTCGCGGACCGCACGGTTGAGTCCTTCGCGGTCTTCAAGGACGGCATCACCCCCGAGTGGGAGGATCCGGAGAACAAGCGCGGCGGCGAGTGGTCTATCCGAAAAGGTGCGGTGGCATGTCGGCTCTAACGATGGTGATGTCGCTCTGCGCATCGACATATTCACCAAGTATGCTGACCATCCGTGTGTGCTTGTGTGGATGTGCTACAGAGATTGGTCCGGAGGCGCTGGATGAGTTCTGGGACAAGCTAGTGCTAGGCGCCATCGGCGAGACGATCGACCCAGGCAACGAGATCACGGGCGTGCGCGTCATCCACAAGGTGCGTTTTGTTGAGATTTGGATGGTGGACACGCAAGGTGCGCGAGTGTTGTTAACGCAATGTGTGTGTGCTGCTTGCCGAGCGCAGAACAAGCGCGACAAGAAGGAGTCGGGCAACAACTACCGCTTCGAGATCTGGCTGCGCACGCCCGACCGCTCGCGGGCAGACGAGATCCGCGCGCTCGTGCTCACGTGCATCAACACGGGCAACACCGGGCAGCCCTGGACAGCGCGCGAGCTCGTCCACAAGAACCATTAGAGCGAGCGCGCGCAAGCGCCTGAAGCAGCAGGCGAGGGTGAGCGCGTGATGGAGGCAGCCAATAGTGCCAGCCAGAAGCGCCAGTGACGCACGAAGGACAGCGGATGAAGAGAGAGAGCGAACGAGCGAGGGTGATATAAAGAGAGAGAAAAACAAATAAACGAAAACAACAAGGAGCGCTTCGAGGTGTGCGCATACTGCTGCTGTGTCCATTGGCAGTCGTGGAATCACGTTGCGTCGCTGCGAGCTGGTCGTCACTGGGGGTGTCTGGCATTTCTTTCGCGCATCGTTCTGTCGCCAATCACATTTCGGTTGACGCTCTCAGCAAAAACGATGTCCGAGCGCGCTTTCACGGAGCAGATCTCGATACAAAAGGGCGAATCACGAACGATCGCTTGCCAAAAATCGCACCAGCCAAAACACGACCAATTTGCAACCGAGGAGCGGAAACACACGCATCGAGCAGCTCCAAGCCCGCGAGCATGTTCAAGCAGCTCTTCTCGGAGGCGCCGCCTGGCGCCATGGAGTACGTCCCGGCTCGCCTCGTGCTGTAGTTACGTGCTGTGTGAGTGTTCACTCTGCCTCGCATCCTTTCTGTGTGTCTCTGCTGCGCAGGAAGCTGCTGTCGCCGAAGCGCAAGTTCCTGTACGCGATGTTCGCGCTCACTCCCGGCACGGTGCTCGCGCTCTTCCTCCAGTCGGTGAAGAACGACATGGAGCGGGAGAACGAGGCGCTGCGGTTGCAGCACATTGAGGAGGAGCTGCAGGTCGAGACCGAGCGCGAGACGAAGGACGTGCTGCTCATGGACATGATTCAGGATCTGCGCCGCCGCCTGCAGGCGCTCGAGCGCGAGGTTTCGGAGAAGAACGATGCGCTGCTGCAGCAGGCGAAGGACAAGGAGCTCACGAGCAGCAGTGCTAGCTCTACTGCGAGTGCAAGTGCGAGCAGAGCGCAGACAGTAGCGACTCAGGCGCCAACAGCGACAGCCGCCTGGGAGAAGCAGAAGGACGCGTTCCTGAGTTCATCCGCGGCAGTGGCAGCAGCGGCAACGGGCGGCGGCTCGGAAGCGCAGAGCGGCATCAACGTGCGCGTGAAGCAGCGCGAGCGCGACCTGCTGAAGGAGGACGTGCGCGCGTTCAAAGCCGCAAGGGCGACGAGAGACACGCCGCCGCCGACTAACTAGCTGCATCCAATAGACTCTACCCAATCAGTCACACGAGTTGCTCGCTTTTTTCATTTTGCTTGGTTGTTTATGTCGCTCGCCTAATGCAGACGCCACCATCCACGTAGCTCCATCGATGCGACGCAGCAATGCACAATACCATCCCACCAGTGCTCGTCTTGGCGAACTTGCGATGCGCTGGCATCGACTCACTCGAGCCCAAAGCCGATGATCTCCATCTGCGAGACCATGGTTAAATACGTTTCCATCTCGTCCATGCTGCGGTAGAGCGGCAGGTCCAGCCGGTTGAAGCACGTGTGCGCCTTTGGGAAGAGACTCGACGTGTCATCGCCGCGCGCGAGCAGCTGGATCGTGAACGGGTGGATGATGCCGCTCGAGCTCATGAGCCCCTTGAAACCCTCGACGGGGACGCGACTCGTGCCGGTGGCGAACTGCAGCAGGCGCGCGCGCTCCTCGGGCGTGAAGCCCTCGATGATGACCCAGAACCACGCGAGCACGGCGTCCTGCGCCTCTTCCGAGACCGTCACGCGCTTGCGGCTGCCGCCTTCGTCTTCCGCCAAGTACCGGACGCGCGTGTTCGCCTTCCAGTCCGCCGTGTCGATCGTCGGGATGCCGCAGAGCATGAGCTCGAGCTCCTGGTAGTCGAACACGGACAGCAAGCCCTTGGGGACGACGTCGTAGATGCCCGACAACAGCTCCTGGAGCTGATCCGAGATGCTCTCGAGCATGCGGTACTCGAGCACGAGCTTGAGATACTCCTCTTTGTTCTCGTCCGTGACGTCGATGTTGCGGCCGTCCTCCTTCAGATCCACCTCCTTGCCGTTCTCCATCATGATGCTGAAGGTCAGGCACAGGTTCTCCACCTGCGAGTTCGTCTTGAGCCACTTGCAGTTGCGGTGTAGATCCTCGTCGAGAAACTCCAAGTCCGAGAACGAAATCGGGATACCCAGAACGTGCTTGAGCAGCGGCAGCGCCAGGTGGACGTCGAGCACGAGCCCTTCGAAGAACGCCTTGCCGATCAGGACGCCTGCGAGGCGGAAGTACTGCAGGTGCTTCGGGTTCTTCTCGCCGGAGAGCGGGTCGATCCAGTAGCTCATGTCTTCGCCTTTTGTCGGCACGAAGAGCCCCATCTTCTCGCTGAACAGCTCCTTCGTCACGATGCCGAACCACTCGCGCAAGAGACCCCCGGCGTCGATGCCCGGCTCGCCAGCGAACGTAATCTTCAGGTACGTGTGCAGCGCCTCGGGCGACGCGGTCGTGAGGCGCATCAGCGTCTCCTCCATGATGTTCTCGCGCGTCACGGCTGCAACGAGGAGCGTATAGAGAGAGAGGTTGTGAGTACCACAGAGCCAGCCAGCCACATGACATTGATGGCGTGCTGTGAGCTACGTACGCAACTTCGAGACCGCTTTGGTCACGGGCGTCGCGATGTGCGACAAGTGCACGAGGAACCACTGCTTCTTGACGCGGAAGTTCATCGCCATGATGCCCTGACGCACGTCCACACAACCACAGCAATGTCACAGTGTTAGATCTGCCAGCGCATTTGGCAGCACCGCGCGAGGGCACGAGCGCACCTCAAAGTCGATCTTCTCGCCCTTGTGCTGCTCGCTGTTCACCTTCCCGAACGACTCCATGTCGATCGCCACTACGACAGCACAATACAAAGGCGTCAGCACAATGGCACGCATCCTACGAACGCAGCACAGAGCCAAGCACTGCACGTACCGTCTTCCGCCTTCTTCCACGTGAGACGCCCCAGGTCGTCGTACTGCCACACGAAGCCCTGCGAGCGCAGATTGTGGTAGTCCGCGACACTCTCGAGTGGACCGCTCACCTGCTGCACTTTGCCGCGCTCGGACAGCACCAGCGCGTTGCCCGAGAGCGCCGTGTCGTTGAAGTTGTCCGTACTGTTCTGGCGCACCCAGTGGAACTTGCCGTCGCTGTCCACCTTGCGCTCCCAGAGCCGGCGCCGGATCGCACCGCGCTGGCGCTGCGACAGGTCCTTGCGCAGCGACATGGAGTTCATGCGGCGCTTGAAGAGCGCGCGCTGCCTCGCGCGCTGATCCTCCTCGGGGTCAGGCGCCTCGTCGTTGTTCAGCAGCGCGCCGGAGCTCTTGAAGCGCTGTAGCCCGCGCTGCGTCGACATGAGAAAGTTGACGTTCGTGCCGCACATGAGGCACGTCTTGCGCGTGTCCGAGTTCGCATACGCGCACACGATGCACTGCCAGCCGGCCTCCTCGCCGTTCTCGAGCACCGTGTTCTCTAGCTGGTCGCGCCGCAGCAGCCCGTCGAGCAGCGACGCCTGAGCCGCGTTCTCGTCGTCCGCGCCGCTGCCCCAGCAGCAGCAGTACACAATCACGCAGACAGCGACAACGGTCGCGGCGCCGAGCGCCACGGCGAGCCACGTCACGGCGGTCACGAGGCTGTCTGTGTCCGACATCGCGGTCTGCACACACGCACGCGCTTGGGTTCTTGCGTGCTGGCGGTGGCGAGAGTCTTCTTCACAGAGCGAGCGAGCGAGACGCGCTGGAAGTGGAGAGCTCTCGCGTCGATTGCGCTCCTAGTATTCAGCGTCGCGCGTGACTTCCGCTGCCGTTTATGCGCACAGGCACACATGGCGCTTCGTCACTGTTCACTTTCGTCACGCTCGCATACAAACGACAAGTAGAATCGTTTGTGCGAAAAGCAGAGGACTGAGCATACAAAAAGCGAGTGAATGGGTTTGTACCGCTTGGAGCTGGATTGTTCGTGTTCTTTTACTTGTTTTCGTACTGAGAGCTTACAAGAAGATGTAATCCGTGTTCTTTTGCTTAAAAGCGCTTGGCGACTTCATTGCCATCGCTGCCTCCATTGCTGGTGTGCTTAACGCACCTCGCTGGCGATTCGAGCTGTCTCGATCCACCAGCAGCGCCGTCCATGTATCACCAGACGCAGCATCTCTGAATCAGCTGCGGGATGAGGTCGTCTTTCCATCCAAGTGCGAATCTATTCACGCTTTTGGTTCCTGGACGACTGCGTTGGATCTCGCTCTGATATCGATCTGCGCAATGCGCACTCTGCTTCACGTGGCGAATCTGGCGATCGCGGCGGTGGTGATTGTGATCTCCGAGCTTTGGTTTGGTGGCTGGGATTACCAGCAGCAGCAACCTGGGTTCGGTCGCAGTGAGTGAGCGAGTCTGTTGTCGCCCCTCCCTGTCCAAGCCGATAGTCAACCCATGTAGCCATTCCGCAAGAGATCCTGTTCCGATCTCCCCCTGCCTTTACTGCCTCTCCATTTGTCTCACGTCGTGTCTCAAACCAGCCACTCACGGCTCAAACGTACCGCTCGCCAGGCAGTACACCCACGCGTCACTATCTGCAGATGCCACTATTCGCTTCGGAGCGGTGGCTCTATCACAGCGGACGTTTTGAATCGCATTCCGATTCTTCCCAGCAAGCAGGCAACAAGCACCAGGAAGAGCTGCAGGGCTACGAGCGCACACGCGCGCACTCTCTCTCTCCACACACA
>JAADWH010000318.1:0-27267 GCA_023335995.1 Globisporangium nagaii
CAGGCGGACCGAGGATGGGGCTAGAAGCCGCTTTTGGAGCTTTCGATTGGCCGAGATCCGGCTAGGGCTCGCAGACTTCACTACTGACTTGGTGTTTGTATG
Organism: Globisporangium nagaii; assembly: GCA_023335995.1. NCBI lineage: Eukaryota > Oomycota > Peronosporomycetes > Pythiales > Pythiaceae > Globisporangium > Globisporangium nagaii. The sequence continues at coordinate 103 of JAADWH010000318.1, forward strand.
AAATAGTGGCACTTGGATTTTGAGATTTTGAGTGCCACTATTTCATACAAACACCAAGTCAGTAGTGAAGTCTGCGAGCCCTAGCCGGATCTCGGCCAATCGAAAGCTCCAAAAGCGGCTTCTAGCCCCATCCTCGGTCCGCCTGCCAATCAGCTCGCAGAAACGGCTCCCGAGACCGCCACGCAGCGTCTTGATTGGATAAAACTGTTACATACAAACCGCCCGTTCTCTCGACCGCGAAGAACGGAGTTCCGGGTTTTTTGCTTCTCGGGTTTTTTGTTTCTCGCGGGTTGTTTTCTTTGGAGCCAAAAAGTCCAAAAAGTCCAAAAAGCAAAAGCGCAACAGCGAAAGGATGTCGTCGCTCGCCGACTCGTTCCTGGAGGACCTCGACGAGCTCAGCGGCGGGAGCAGCAGCGAGGGCGAAGGATTCGACGAGGAGAAGCGCGCGCGCGACGCGTCCAACGGCGCTGGCGGCGGTGACGACGAAGACGACGACGATCTTGACGATGATGGGGACGGAGACGCCGCGATGAACGCCGGCGCGAATGGAGGCAAGAAGCGCGACTTCGCGGCGTTCGCTGCGGGCGGCGGCAAGCTCGAGGACATCGAGCGGATGCTCGCGAGCAAAGCGAAGGACCGCGGGATCGCGGCCATCGCGAGCCTCAAGCGGTCGCCAAAGTACGCGGAGCACGTGCAGACGATCCAGCGTTACGCGGAGCAGGAGACAGCGATCAACCCGGAGCAGCTCGTGGAAGGCACAGCCGAGTACAACCTCGTGGTGACGTCGAACGACCTGATGGTGCAGATTGACGACGAGATCGTGGCGATCCACCGCTTCATCACCGAGATCTACGCGAACAAGTTCCCCGAGCTCGACTCGCTCGTGCCGAACGCGCTCGACTATGCGCGCGTGGTGAAGGCGATCGGGAACGAGATGGACATGACGGTAGTGGACTTGACCAAGCTGTTGCCGAGCGCGGCGATCATCGGTATCTCTGTCACCGGCTCGGGCACGAGCGGCAAGCCGCTCTCGGCGGAGGATCTCAAGACCTGTATGGACGCGTGCGACGAGCTGCTCGCGCTGGACACGGACAAGGCGATGATCCTGGGCTTCGTCGAGAGCCGCATGAAGTACCTGGCACCGAACGTCTCGCAGCTCGTCGGCACGCGCATCGCAGCCCAGCTCATCGGACTTGCGGGCGGCGTGGCGCAGCTCGCGCGCATTCCGTCGTGTAATCTGCAGGTTCTCGGGCAGCAGAAGAAAGTGCTGAGCGGTTTCTCGTCGGCAGCCGCGCTCAAGCACACGGGCATCATCTTCTACGCCGACGTGGTCCAGAACGTGCCGCACTACCTGCGCATGAAGGCATGCCGCGCGCTCGCGGGCAAGATCGCACTCATGGCGCGCGTGGACAGCCAGCCGCACAACACGGACCGCGAGGGACGCGTCGGCGCGCAGTTCCGCGATGAGCTCATGGGCAAGATGGACAAGTGGCAGGAGCCGCAGAAGGCGAAGACGAAGAAAGCGCTGCCGATCCCGGACGAAAAGCCGCGGCGCAAGCGTGGCGGCAAGCGCTACCGCAAGATGAAGGAGCGCATGCAGATGACGGACGTGCGTCGCGAGATCAACCGCCAGTCGTTCGCGAACGCCGATGAAGAGTATGGCGACAATGCGATGGGGATCACGGCGGGGCGGCTTGGCCAAGAGGGCTCGGGCAACCTGCGCGTCGTGCGCAAGGAGCAGAAGCAGATGGCGAAGAAGCTTAAAGCTGCAAGCTACGCGTCGGCATCCAAGGCGCCGATGTCCGGGCTCGCGTCCAGCCTCGCGTTCACTCCCGTGCAGGGCATCGAGCTCATGAACCCCGAGGTGGCCAAGGCGCGCGTCAAGGCGGCGAACGAAAAGTACTTCTCGGCGAGCAGTGGCTTTGTGAGCGTCATGAAGAAGCCGTAGAAGGGTGCTGGGAGGTGGCACAGTTTAGAAGCTGCCAGGTGCACAGCCTGCTGTTGTGAAGCAGCCCACATGCTCGCAGTCGCTGGCGTCGAGGGCCCTCGTGCTCGCCGAGCAAAGCATTTCGTTCATCCGTGATTGTCGTCTTCGACTTCGAGCTGGCCTCTGATAAAGGGTACCTTTGCTTTATCGCTAAATACAAAGATTTAACTCTATAGTTTTGTGGTAGCGACAGTGCCTGTATTGCTAAAGATACGCTTTCAGTTGATTAGTAGAGTTTTTTTGCATACTATGGAGGCAATGCCAGCATTTGTCTCGAAAGTCGCGCGAAGAGCTCACTGGAGCGAAGAGACCGGCAAGAAGCGTATCATCAGCACCAGCAGCTGAAAGCGCCAAGCAGATCCACACGCTCACGCACATCCACACGCTCGCGGACGATGCTGCGGCTCTCGATCCTCTCGCGCGTGTTCGCGCCTGCGCCGCTGCGCATCGGCCGTCGCGGCGGCCACCGGATCCACCGGTTTGCCACGGCCAAGCCGCCGCAGGACAACGATGGCGACGATGAGCACGAGTACCACGAAGAAGACTTTGACGACATGGAGTTCGACGACGACGAGGACGACGACTTTGAGGACGACGACTTTGACGGCGAGGGTGACGAGGACTTCGCCGATATGGAGTGGATGGAGCTGGGCAACCCGCAGTTCATCAACGCGGCGGATCGCAAGGTCGAAGAGCACGTGAAGCAGAAAGTGCGCGTGCAGCGCGCCAAGCACTCGAAGCGCCGGTTCGTGGACCGCATCCGCATCAAGGCGACCGGCGGGCACGGCGGTAACGGCTGCGCGAGTTTCTTCAGCGAGTCGGCGATGCGCAAGCGTCCGAACGGCGGGCACGGCGGCGCCGGCGGCAACGTGACCATCGAAGCGGACGACCGCATCCAGAACCTCGCGAACGCGACGCACCACTTCAAGGGCGGCGCGGGGCTCAACGGCATGCGTACGTCTCTGGTGTTGCGGTTGTCTGGGTTGTCGTGAGTTTGTATATACTTGTGTGTGGGCTGACGCGCTCTGTGTCTCTCTATGGTTCACATGCATACAGCCAACGACTCGGCGGGTCGAAGAGGCAAGCACTGCATCGTCAAAGTGCCGTGCGGCACGCTCGTCAAGCGCGTCAAGCGAGTGCGTTCTCTCTCTTCTTTATTCATGCACATCCCGCCACGAGTATGGCTAACAGCTGGGCTGCTACTCACTCTCGGTGTATGTCAAACTCAGTTCGAGCGCGAGCTGGAGAACGGCGAGTTCGAGATCGTCGACAAGATGGAGACCGTCTGCGATCTGGACACACCCGGCGCGACGTTCCTCGCAGCGATCGGCGGCAAACCGGGGCTTGGCAACCGCATCCTGGCCGGCAAGACGACGAACTTTGGTCGCCTGCGCAAGCACATGCCGGAGAGCAAAGGCACGGGCTCGCCCGGCACGTCGCAGTACTACGAGCTCGAGCTCAAGACGATTGCCGACGTGGGGCTCGTTGGGTACCCGAACGCCGGCAAGTCGACGCTGCTCAGCACGCTCAGCCGCGCGACGCCGGAGATCGCGCCGTACCCGTTCACGACGCTCCACCCGTACGTGGGCATCGTCGAGTTCCCAGACACGTACCGCTTGAGCGTTGCCGACATCCCGGGACTCATCGAAGGCGCGCACCGCAACGTCGGGCTCGGCCACGACTTTCTGCGCCACATTGAGCGCACCAAGGTATTGCATATGTCTGCCTGGACTATCGACGTGACTGGCTCGGTGCTGACTGGTGAGATGCTTGGCTGTGTGCATCCATTCGCAGATCCTGATGTATGTGGTGGACACGGCTGGGACCGAGGGCCGCGACCCGATCAGCGACTTCAAGCACCTGCAGCACGAGCTGGAGCTCTACGCGCCGAACATCACGACGCGTCCGTCGCTCATCATCGCCAACAAGATGGACGAGGCTGGCGCCGAGAAGAATCTGCACAAGCTGCGCAAGCTCACGGACTTGGCAGTGGTCCCCGTGAGGTGCGTCATGGCTCTCGCTTTGCTGAAATTGTCAGCGCAGCGGGTTTCTTGTTGTGTGCGATGTTAACTTTGTGATATGCGTGTGGTGTATCGGTACAACAGTGCGCTGCACAAGCTCGACATCGACTCGGTCGCGCGCACGCTGCGCTGGATGATGGAGAACTACTCAAAGCTCACGAAGACGTCCTAGGGAACCAACAGTGCCGAGGTGCTTGGGCATTTTCCCAGCTGTCTAACGAAGTGAACGCGCCGTCTGCTTCGAGATATGCTATCTTCCATGAGTGTGCTGCTCAGCCATTTTGTGTGTTCCAGGGACTCCGCAACTAAGAGAGGCAAGAAGCTTGACAGCAGCGAGAGGTTCGTTCGTGGGTCAGTCGCTGGTGAGTTTATTTACGAACTGGTGCAGCTTTTATTCGGAGACGCTCGCCTGGAGCTTGCCAAAGCACATCGCAGCTCTCTCATCCAGTGACACCGACTCGCAGCCCAGATGCCTGTGCTGTTCATTAATAGCTGGATGGCGGCAAGCTGCTGCTGCGCGCACTCGGAGCCATTCACAGACTTCACGAGGCAGCTTCAGGCACCAGAATGCACCGGTACGAGACGCTCGAGCAGCTCGGCAATGGCTCGTTCGGGGAGGTCGTGAAGGCGCGCAGCCGCAAGACGAACGAGGTCGTGGCGATCAAGAAGATGAAAGCGCTCTTCCCGACGTGGGAGGAATGTCTGCAGCTGCGCGAGCTCAAGTCGCTGCGCGTGCTGCGCCACGAGAACATCGTGCAGCTCAAGGAGGTGATCCAGGACAAGGAGGAGCTCTACTTCGTCTTCGAGTACATGCACTCGTCGCTCTGCAAGGTTATGCGGCAGACCAAGCACCAGGCTGCACCATCCGCACCGCCATCATCAGGCGCGGACGAGTCTTCATCGTCAGAGCCGTCCTCCCAGCCGCAGTCGTGGCTCTCGGAGGCGCAGATCCGCTCCATTATGTACCAGCTCTTCTGCGGTCTCGCGCACATGCACAAGCACGGCTTCTTCCACCGCGACATCAAGCCCGAGAACCTGCTGTGCCACGACGAGACGCTCAAGATCGCGGATCTGGGGCAGGCACGCGAAATCCGCTCGCGGCCGCCGTTCACGGACTACGTGGCCACGCGCTGGTACCGCAGCCCGGAGCTGCTGCTGCGCGCAACGGCGTACAACAGCCCAATCGATCTGTGGGCGTGCGGCTGCATCATGGCGGAGCTCTTCCTCCAGACGCCGCTGTTCCCAGGCAGCTCAGAGGCGGACCAAATGTGCCGCATCTGCAAAGTGCTGGGCACGCCGACGAAGGAGAACTGGCCCGACGGCATGACGATGGTCTCGCAAATGCAGTTCAAGTTCCCCAAGTGCACGCCGGTGCCCTGGAGCCACGTGCTCCCAGCGACGACGAGCAAGCCGGCGCTGCAGCTCATCCAGGAGCTGCTCCAGTACGACCCGAGTCGCCGGCTCACGGCGTCGCAGGCGCTGCAGCACCGCTACTTCGACCAGCAAGTCGCGCGGCCGATGCTCACGATGCCGACGAGCGCGAGTCCGTCCGTGGCGCCGCTGCCGCTCAAGGCTGAGTTCAAGTCCTCCGCAGCTTCGTCGTACGCGTCGTATGCAGGAGGCAAGAAGGGTGGTGACGACGGGCTGCTGTCCGAGCCGTCGGCTCGCTGGACGCGCAAGGAGCTCGCGAGTGGCGAGACCAGTAGCCTCGGGTCCTCGCGCAAGGGCAACTCGCCTCCGAGCTACGACATGGCGAGCAGCAACCTGTCGGCTACTGCCCACTGGCAGTCCCAGACCTCCAAGCAGACGGCGGCGGACAAGCTCTTCGTGTACAATCCGCGAGAGACCTCCGCTGACTACGCCGCCGACGCCAAGCCGTCCAGTCGAGATCCGCGAGCAGCGCCAAGTGCGAAGCCTTCGCAGTCACGCAACGCCACTGGAGCTGGAGGAAGCGAGGGCTACTACTCGGCGCGCAAGTTCATTCCGTCGCCAGAGGAGAATGACGAAGGCGACAGCCACGATGACGATTACGACGACGACGATGGTGACGATACCAACGGTGGTAGGAGGAGAGCTAGCGACGCGTCAGCAGCAGCAAGCGGCGAGGGCACCAACAGGAACACTGGCGGCAGACCGCGTCCGCTCCGCAAGCGCAGTGAAGATCACCTTCTGCAGGATCTGCTCGACGAGTTCATCGCGTAGATCACCAATGCAGCAGCTCATCAATCATCGGGAGCTCTAATGACTATTATGCAAGGCAGCCAACACGATTTGAAGTTCAGCAGGTATGTCCTTTGTATTAAAGATTAGCTCGCATCAGGTCGCTGTTGGTCTCTTCCAAGAAAGCCATCGCTTAGAACTTGAGCGCGTGCGCGCGGTCGTTCTTGGTGAGCGAGAACTTGGCGTTCAGGTACGCCTTGAGGAACGGCTCGGCCTCGACCTTCTTCAGGAGCGCGGCGTCGACGGTCTTCTGGTCCTTCTTGCGCTGGTCTGGGATCACCGGAGCCTGAGACGATCAACAGAGCACATCAAAGCACAGTACGGCGGTTAATGCCTTGTGTGGGAGGGAGCTTTGTCACAGCAGCGATCCCAAGCGCTGATAAAGTGAAGCGCCTCTCTCCGTGAAGAGAGAGAACGACTTCGTCTACCATCCAAGAGCCCGCTCTCGTACGAGAGAAGGATCTCGGAAGTGGTAAAGAGTGTGCAGTGACAATAGGGACGGCTGACCATGATTTTCACCAAAGTACAGGTTGTAAGCAAACAAACAAAAGAGTACGTACGGCAGCGGACTGGGCGAAGAACTGCTCCTCCTTGGTCTTCTTCGACGAAACCTTCTCCTTGGCGAAGTACGCGTCGTCGATCTCTGGGAGCTTCACGTCCGCGAGGTCAACCTTGGTGGACGTGGCAATCACGTACGCCTGGTTCACGCGACGGAGTGGGACGCCGTTCACCTTGTATGGGCCTGGAAGACAAGCGCACAAGGTGAGTCACTGCTGGTGAGACCAAACCAGCACAGGTGTCAGGCGTCCAGCCATCCTTGACAGCTCGCGCAGCACAGCACAGCACAGCCAGCAGCTTGTCATGAGTTCCTCAGCTCTCATAATCTTCGTAGCTCTTCGGCAGGTGATTCCAGACAACGACCTCCCCTCAAACACACTCCGAGGAGCGCATCCAAAGAGAGACGGCGACCAGCGAGCTCGTGCGCCTCCTGCAGTCCACGCGCAGAACGAGAAGGCAAGCCTTCACGATCCGCGTGTGTCCTTCTGCAGGCGACGCAAAAGCCCGCTGTCCGCAGAGTCCGGTCTCGGCAGCCTCTCGATGTCAAGTTTGCATCATCGGAACCATGGAACAAGTGACTGCTGCTGCTCCTGCTGCTGGCTGGCTGACTGACTGATCTTGCTGTCGCTGAACGGATACAGGGGAAAACTGCTCGAGACGTACCAGTGACAAGGAGGAGACCCGACTCGAGCTGCTTGAGGAACACCACGCGCTTGCCGCGGAAGCGGCCCGAGAGCAGGATGAGCACCGAGCCAGGCACGATCGACTTGCGGAGCTTCGCGGTCTTGACCGAGTTGCGGGCGGTCTTGGCCGACGGAAGCGGCTTCGGGATGTAGTCGGCTGGGTACCACTTCTTGGTCGACGGCTTCTTCACCGCGACCACCTTCTTCTCGCCGCCCTTCTTGGCGAACTTGGCGCGGCCGTTCGACTTGGCCAGGCTGTTGCGCGAGATGGCGTTGATGCCGCGCGCGAGCACGACGTTCTGACGCTTGGTCGAGGTCTTGGCGGCTTTAGCTGGCATGATGCAATATATACCTAAACGAGCGACGCAAGCAGACACCTGATCGTCAGTCTCGCGCGTTCATGCGGATCATACACCTCATCAACCAGAGGCTTCTTCGTCGTACCTGTTTGGGAAAACTGATCGCCGTCGCGGTCGCTTTCGCTCGCTTTCGAGGCGCGCGCTCGCCAACCAGGAGCTCTTCACCACCCAACCAGCACCAGTCATCCCGGTTCAGCCGGAACCGATCGAGGGACCGGTCCAGAGTGGTGGACCGGCTCCGATAAAGTGCGGTTGCACTGGATCTCGAGTTGCTAAATCGTCGTTAGCAACTTTGGACATTGCGCCGCCATGCCTTATACTCTCTATTCGAAAGCGCGCAGATGGTTTTCGGCAGCGCAAATGAACACCTTCGAAAGTGTCAACGAATGGCTACTCTGCATTTACTACTCTCTACTTCTGCGATCCTCGCTCGCTCTCTCTATGAGTGCGTGCGTGCGTGCATGTGTGCTTGCGCGCCTCGATCTACTACATGCATGCTACTTACTACTCGCTCCTACGTCTACTTCCCTACTCGATCCTCGCTCTCACCGCCCACCGCCAAACCTACTCGTCGTCGCTCTCGTCGTCACCGTCGTTCTCCTGGAGCGAGCCGAGCACCGCCTGCTTCCCGAGACGCGCGAGAATCGCCTGCACCTCGCCCACGCCCTTGTCCGAGATCTGGTTCGCGTCGAGCTCGAGGCGCGCGAGCTGCGACTTGGTCGCCACGATACCGTTCACGACCGCAACCGCCCCCTTCGCCGTGATTTCATTGCCGCACAGCGACAGCTCCACGAGCAAAGGGAAGCTCTCACTCCCGACCTCCTCGCAGAAATCCTTCACGCCCTCGGACGTGATCTCGTTCTCGTCTAGTCGCAGAACCTGCAGCCGCGTCTGCGACTTCAAGAGCGGCGCGATCGCCGCGAGACCGTCGTCTTCGAGCTCGTTGCCAGACAGATCCAGCATCTGCAACTGGATGCCGCTCGCCGCGAGCGCCTGGAGCACCTTCGTGGCGCCTTCGCCACCGAGCGACGCGTCGCGCAGCTTGAGGAACTGCAGCTGCGTCTGCTTGCCCACAGCCTGCGCGAGCTGCTCGGCGCCTTCTCCCTCGAATGAGCAGTCGCTCACATCCAGCGACGTGAGCTTGCGCAGGTGCGAGTTGATGTTGCGCACGAGCGCCTCGCTCGCTTCAAGACCCGCGCGCGCACTCGCGTACCGGAACGCCGTGAGGTTCGGCATGCGGTCGAGCACGCTCGCCACCGCGATCGCGCCGTCGTGGCCGCTCATGTTGTTGTAGAAGTGGAACTCCTCGAGCGTCGAGGTCGCCTCGGCGCCGTTCTGCAGGATGATCTCCTGCGCGATCACGCCCGCCGCCGCTGCCGAGATGCCGTTGTTGCAGAACAGCAGGCGGCGCAGCGTCGGCTGCGGGATCAGCAGATCGAAGCACGCGCGCACGCCTTTCTCGCCGAGCGCGTTGTCGCTTAGGTCGATCTCGTCCAGCACGTGGCCGCGCAGCGCGCCGCACATGATGGAGAGCACGCGCAGCGCCTCGTCTTCGTGGCGTCCGGCGATCACGTCCGCCAGATCAGCGACCTTCAGCCCCTTCAGACGGCGCAAGAAGCTGTCCGCGATCACCTGCGCGCCGTCTTCGGTGTAGCTCTTGCCGCGCAGCGAGATGCTCTCGTAGTACAGCGGCGACGTGCCGTTCACTTCGATGCCAGCAGCGACGAGCAGCTCCGTCGCGCGCGCAGCATTCACGACCTCGCGCTGCTTGTTCTCGAACTCAAAGAGCGGCTTCACCTCCGGAGAGATCACGAGCGTCTTGCCGAGCAGCGCCGCCAGACTGTCGACAGCCGACGACGGCGGCTCCACTTCGGCTTCTTCTTCGTCCTCCTCCTCCTCGTCCTCGTCTTCATCGTCCTCGCCGTCCTCGTCGTTGTCCTCGAGCGAGCCGAGCACGTCGCTCTTCTTCTTGCTCTCCAGCAACGCCACGATCTTGTCGACGCCTTCCGACGAAATCATGTTGCCGTCGATCTCGAGACGCACGAACGCAGCCTTGTCCGCGACCGCGTCGACGAGCGCAACCGCGCCGGACGTGCCGATCTCGTTCACGTTCGACACGAGCTTCTCCAGCAGCGGCGCGTGGCTCTTGATCGCCTTGGCGAGCGCCTTCGCACCTCGTGACCCGATCTCGTTCTCCTCCGCCTGCAGCACGCGCAGGTTGCTGAACTTACGCACGGCTTGCGCCAGCACGCGCGCGCTGGCGGCAGTCAGGTCGTTGCCCGACACGTCGAGCGACGCGAGCGCCGCCGCGGTGTTGCCCGCGAGCGCCTTGGCAATCGCGCTCATGCCCTCGTCCTCCACGCTCGCATCGCGCAGGTTCACCTCAACCAGGTTCTTCTGCTGCTTGAGCGCCGCGGCGATCGCGACCGCGCCTTCAGCCTTGAACGTGTTGTCGCTCAGGTCGATGCGCTCCAGCCTGTGCAGACTGCTCAGCGCCTTGGCGAACTCCAGCGAGCCCGCGCGCTGCGCACGCGTCGCCGAGAAGCGCAGGTCGCGCAGCGCGGGCGACAGCGGCAGCAGCTTGGCGAGCGCCACCGCGCCGCCGTCGCCGCTCATGTTGTTGTAGAAGTGGAACGTCTCGAGCTTCGTCGGCGTCTCCGGCCCGCGGTAGAGCAGCACTTCGTCCGCGATTACGGCCGCCGCCGCCGCCGAGATGCCGTTGTTGCAGAAGTACACGTGCTGCAGGTTCTCCTGCGCCAGGAGCAGCCCAAAGCACGCGCGCACGCCTTTCTCGCCCAGTGCGTTGTCGCTCAAGTCGATGCGCGTGAGCGTCTTGATGCTCTGGAGCGCGTCGCAGAGCGTCGCGAGCACCTGGAGCGCCTCGTCCTCGGGGCGGCCCGCGATCATGTCGGCAAAGTCGACGCTCGTGAGGCGCTCGAACGCGTTCTTGGCCACGAGGCGCGCGAAGAAGTCCGCAATCACCTGCGCGGCCGCGAGCGTGTAGCTCTTGTTACGCAGCGTGATGTGCGTGAACGCCGCGTCCGGCGCGCTCTCCACGTCGGCGTACGCGCGGATGAGCTCGTGCGCGCGCTCGGCGGTCACCAGCTCGCGCTCGCCATCGAACGAGAGCACGCTGGTGGTGGTGACGGTCGTCATGGCGGTCGTAGAGAGAGACGGAGGGGGAGGGGAGAGGGTCCTGGTCCGCGCGCGCGTGAAGAAGGGAGAATGGGCGCCTGACACGCTCGCCTTCTTCGTTTTCGATGGTGGCGGCAAAAGGAGCCAGCCCGCCTCTTCTGCTGCGTATTCGTATAGCTAGCAGGCATTAACGAGCTCCCACCCACTGTGCTTACACAGCTCAGCGAGACCATTTTGCGTGTTGCGGAGGGTATCGGATCTAAGAAGGGGATGGCAGTTTCTCCCGTCGATTTGCTTTGCCAAAACATTCATTCCCAAAAACGTCACCATGGGCTGAAGGAAAAATGACACGCATCAGCAGCAACTCGAAAGGAACGGACTCGAGCGGATGGACACCAGACAGCACGCCTGCGCTCATGCCTGTGCTCATATGCGTGTCTGTGTGTGGAAAATGCACCTCGATATATATTTACGTTACAATAAATTCACCACCATCTCGCTGCTCGAGACGTGACGCAACGCAGCCTACAGCTCTTGGAAGCGCGACTGGATGGCGGCGACCGAGGCGGCACCCAACTCGCGGACACACGCAGTCGACTCGACAACAAACGCCTTGATAGCGTCGCGCGTCTGCAGGAACGACGCACAGCTCACCACTGCGTTGTCTGTAAAAGCAACACGAAACAGATCGTCAACACCAGTCACGACACCTTCAAGTTGCTGTACAAAACGCAGGAGGAGGTCACGTACCACCGGCAGACTTTGCCTCGAGCGCGCAGAACTGGAAATGCTCCTGCGCCAGCTCGGCTGCTGCGAGTGCTGCAGCCACGAATATGCAGAAGAAGACGATACCGAGCGAGACGTTCACGATCACGGCGCGCTGGCGCAGCTTCTTCTCGTGCTCCTCGGCTTCCTTCACGAGCTCGAGCGCCTCCTCGGCCTCGACCTCTGGGATCGACTCCGCGTCCGAGTCCTCTTCGTTCTCGCTCTCGACTTCTGGCGTGAAGTCCGAGTCGTTCTCCGAGTCGTGCTCGTCAGCGGCGTCAGCGAGCTTCGTCGGCTCGAAGCTCGAGCGGACGCGAATACGGCGAATCTCCTGCTGCTGCACTTCGACTGGCGCGTAGATGTCGATCTTCTTCTTCGCCAGTCTCAGCTGCTTTAGGTGGTAGTTGGTGGAAGGGCCACTCCAGTCGCCTTCCGGCTCGTCCGCCTTGGTTTCTTCGGTCGTCTCGATTTCTTCGTCGACAAGACCTTCCAGCTTGTTGCGCGTCGCACTGACAGCATGGAGATGAAGAGTGGAGATTGTCAGCTTGGAGGTGTCGTAGACACTCACACTCACTCACACAAACCAGGAGAGTGGCAGCACAAACGTACCGCAAGAGTTCGTGGGTGGCGTCGTAGCTGGCGCTCACAGTGATCGTCTGCTGCTTGCGACTGCTGCTCTTGGACTGCTCCAGCAACATTCGAACCAACGGTCAGTAACTCGCATCCCGGCGCCTCTATCGCTTTTGCATCGACGTGTGAAGCACAAGCCTTACCTGCTGCACAACGGTCTTCTCTTCCTCCACACTGGCAAACGCGTCCACGAGCTTCTTCGCAACCGCTTGCTCGCTGGGGTGCTGCTGCGCCTGCACAGTCGTAGCACCAGCAGCAGTCTCGACCGCAACGCTGCGCTTCGTCTCCTTCTTCGACTCTCTCTTCGTCGCCGCGGTCTTCTGCACCTTCACCTTGGCGTGGGTAGCGTCGAGCTTCTCCTCGAGCAGCTTGCGCTTGCCGGCGTTCTCCGACTTGATCTCGGCCATACGCTTCACCGCGGTCTCCACGCGCTTCTGCTGTTCGAGCGCGGCGGCTTTGCGCGCGGCCTCGAGCTTGGACACTGGCGAGAGCATCTCATCCTTGAAGGCGGCGGCGGCGCTCGGCTCGGCTGCTTGCGCGACTTGGACGGCCATAGTGGTGGTGGTGGTGGTGGGATTGCTTGGTTGCGGGCGTCGGCTTTGAATTCGAAAATGGGGGAGAGCTCTCCGCTTGGGCTTCTGGCTTTGGCCAGTTAGGCTTTTCTCGCCTTTCTCCTCGAGTTTGAATGTTTGAACTGGCGAATATCCCTCTATGGGATATAAAGGGCCTTTCTATTTGAAAGACCGCCTTGAAGTTTGGGAATCGAGATTCCCTGGATGAAGAGATCACTGACAAAGCTAATACCCGCTTGTAAAAGCGACACATTCGAAGAGGCGGATCTGATTTTTGTATCACAGAGATAGAGCAAATCCACGCAGAAAGCGATCAGAATCCTTCAATACTTGCTCGTCCTGCGGCATTTGATGCGACGCTGCTCCAGTATTGATATCATGCGTGGCGAGCTTTTCTGGAAGGGACGAGGAAAATGCGAGCAAGGCAAATCGTGTAGCCTTTCATATCGCGTGCACCTCGTTTGGATCTTGATCCAAGGACACTTCGATACAATAACAAACCCAACAAAACAGCGCACATGTAAAGGGCATAGTTCGTCTCATGGCTGTCACGCGAACACGCGCATCTCGGGAATGACGTCGGAAGTTCCAGGGATGGCTCCGAAACGCGGTCATCTCGAAGCGATCGATGGACTCAGAACGGATGGCTGCTGCTGCCTCACGCGGCGCTGCTGCTGCTGCTGAACGATCCGAGCACCTGCGCGAGGTCGGCGGCGAGCGCGGCGGCGGTCGAGTGGATGCCCGCGCCGGTGCCGCGCAGCACCACTGGCTCGGGGAACCACGCGCTGCGGATCTCGAGCGCGCCTTCCGTGCCTGCCACGAAGCAAGAGCACCATCGTCCGTTTGTGTTACCGCTGGTGTGTGTGTATGTGTGTGTATACATATGTGAGTCGGTAGCCATGGGTCCATGTGCTCGAGACTCACTCTGCGTGGCTGCAAAGACGCTGGATCGCGGCACAGCCTCGAGGCCGATGCGCAGCTCGCCACTCGCTGAGATCGTGCCGAGGTACGCGAGTCGGGAGCCGTCGTTGGCATCGGCATCCCGCCACCTCTGCGCAAACGCTACCGCGTCAGTCGCCGTAGCATCGACGCGTTAATGGTGCGAGTTTGCATGCGTTAGTTGTTGTGCATGCGGTGCGCATTGGACGATCAATGAACTCACCTGCGTCCAGCGCCGAGAGCGTTGCGAGGAACTCGGGCGCGGAGAGCGCGAAGAGCGCGTCGGGCACCAGCTTTTCGATCGCGACGGACGCAACCTCGGCGCGGAAGCCCATTTCGCGCGCCAGGATCACCATCTTCCGAGCCACGTCCGTCCCCTGCAGTCACGACGCAATCCCAGTCAGGATCCGCCCAAACTCGCACGCATAAGCGCGCCATTGAGAGCATGTGAGAGCAGTACCGAGAGGTCGTCGCGTAGGTCTGGCTCTGTGATGCCCAGCGCGTGCGCGGCGCTCAACGCAGTGCTAAACGAGCTGCCTCTGTAAGGCAAAACACCAAGCGCGCTCAGCACGTGCGCAATACCAAATACTACGCGCGCAGTGTAGAGCTGCGCGCACACAGCACCTGCTCATCTCTGCGAGCACGTAGCCGATCGTGCCGCTGAAGCTGCCTTGCACGCTGCTGATGGCGTCGCCCGACGCGACGATGCGCTTGAGCGTGTTGATCACGGGAAGCCCCGCGCCAACGGTCGCCTCGTACTGCACCAGCGGACTCCTCCTCCTTCCACCGCTGCTGCTCTCGAAGACGAGCTGGTCGTACATCGCTGTCTCACAGGAAAGCGGGAGCTTGTTCGCCATGACGACTGCAAAGCCGAGCTGTTTGGCGCGGACGAGCGCTGGCGCTATGGTTTCCGACGACGTGCAGTCGATCACCGCGTAGTGGTCGAACTGCGCGTGCGCATGGAGCTCGTCCAGCAGCTCCAGCAAGCTCTTCGCAGCATGCTCGACGCCTGCAGCTGCATCGGAATCGTCAGCACCGCTCGCAGTCCATGTCGCAGTGCTGCCTCCGCTGGCTTTGTGCGCCAGAACGCGACGCACTTGGCGCCACGACAGCCCGTTGCTGCGCGTCACGAAGCCGCGCGAGTCGCCGATCGCGACCACCGCGAGCTGCTGCTGCTGTTGGGCCGACTGGGCAGCGAGTGTGCGCTCCACGACTTGCAGTAGGTTGCTGCCGACAGCGCCGGCGCCAGCAAGTATGAGCCCGACTCTTGTCATGCGTGCTCTGATTGGTTTGTGTACCGCCAAATGCGCAATCCGAGCGGACCCGTCTCCGCCACACAAACAACAATGGCAGCAGCAGCAACGGGGAGGCGCTCGAGCTGTCCTCACTGGATGCCGTTTGCGGGCATCGAACGGCGACGCAGGTTCCACACCGCTGCGCTGCCTTCCTCTGTGTTCGTATAACGCTAACGCACGTCGTCACACGCACATGCACACATGCACCAGCGACACCATCGCATGCACGCCCATATCCTCCTTCTCCTCCTCGATTCTTTCGACGGTTCGCAAATCAATCTGGTCCGCAAATCAAAAGGTCACAGATATCCCCTCATTGGCCAACCAGAGGTCACCTCCGATCTGATGCAGCCGCAGAGCTATACAAGAGCCAAGTGGGATGCCACAGGCGACTTGCACGCGTTGGCGCATCAGGGGTGGTAACAGGCGTATCTTTTATCGAAGCTTTTCACGTCTGAAAAGATCTTTTGCAGCAAGCAGCAAGCAATGGACTGGAGTCACCTCGCCCCCTTCTCTGCGGCTTGACCACCGAGCGTGCCCCGCCTCTTGCTGCGTGCCCGTCATTCCCCATTCGGTCGCCGTCCAAGCCTCGCTCCACTCGGTCTCCTCCTCGCTCTTCAGCCCTCCGAGCTCGACAACGTGCGCTTGCATCCATTGCCTCCTTCACGTCACATCCCTCACGCACGATGTGGAAGCAAGTCCGACGCTCGCTGCTCCTCGGAGCATTCCTCCTCGCTGCTGCAGTCAGTGCGCAGAGCAGCGCGACGGGCTCGGACGTGCTCGTGACGATGCCGATCAACGTCGACGGCTCGCTCAAGGACTTGCAGCTCATGCGCGGCGAGAGCTTCGAGGCTGCGGCGATCTCGTTCGCGCGCCTGAACGGACTCATGGAGGCACGGGACGAGAACGGCGTGCGCGACGTGGTCGACCAGCTCTCGGGGCTCTTGAAGGACAAGATGGACGAGATCCAGGCGAGCGCGTCGTCTCGGGCTGCGTCGCAAGCCACGATGCCAAGCGTGCAGCTCTCGTTCCCACTCGCGGTCGACGGGTACACGGGCGAAGTGCGCAAGTACGAAGACGAAAGCATCGACGCCTGCGTCGAGCGCTTTCTCTACGAGACGGGCTTCAACATGGACACCATGCGCGGGCTATTCCCGCAGATCGTGGCGCTCGTGAACCAGAAGCTCGCGGAGCTGCAACCGGCGCGCAAGGAGATCTTCTCGCTTGAGCTCACGATCGACAACTCGCCCGTCGTGGTGCGTCACTTCGAAGGCGGGAATGTCATGGAGGAAGCCATCATGACGCTCCGCTCGATCAACATCAACGACGGCGAGGTGCTGGATCGGCTCGCCCCGCAAGTCGCCAACATGATCACCGCTCGCATCAACGAGATGGGGGGAGCAGCTTCGGACGCGGCTGGTTCGCAGCAGCAGCCTGGTCCGCCGCAAGAGCGTCAAGCGGTCCGAGAGCTCTTCTCGATCCCACTGACGCTCAACAACCAAGCAACCGTACTGGTGCATGTCGAGGGTCAGACGACGCGCGAGTCGGCCATGCGCTTCCTGAATGGCAACGGCATCACGGACCCGAAGACTGTCGGCAGCTACTTGCCGCAGCTCGTTGAGATCCTCGACAACCGCATGAGCGAGTACATTCGCGACGAAGCTGCAGCGGCGGCGGCAGCAGCGCAAGCGCCAGCGCCAGCACCGACGCAAGCTCCAGTGGTGCCTCAATCGCCTGAAGAGCCGCCTGCACGCAAACTTTTGCTCACGCTGCCGATCAACTTGGGTGACAACCGCTCCAAGAACCTCGAGTACTTCGAAGGCGACAGCGTCGAGCGCTCGGTCGAGCTCTTCCTGCAGAGCGTCGGGCTCGGCGACAGTCCGACGTTCCGCGACTCGGTCGCGCAGCTCGTGGACGTGATCCGCCAGCGACTCACACCACTGCAGCAGGAACAGGAGCAGCTCCGACAGCAGCAGGAACAACAACGAACTGCGCAAGCGCAAGAACAACAGCAAGCGACTCGCCCAAAGCCGCTCATCACGCTCCCGGTCACGCTCAGCGGCAAGGTGTACGAGCTCGAATACTTTGAGGGCCAGGAGCCAGGGTTCGTTGCCAACACGTTCTGCGTCGAGAAGCACGAGATCGTGCGCGCGGAGCTCGGGCTCGACTTCGACGGCAACCAGCTCCAGGAGTGCAAGGTCGTGCTCACGAACTCGATCAACAGCCTCTTGACGCAGCGAACGCAGGAAGAAGCGCAAGCACCACAGCAAGAGCAAGCGCACGCTGCTGCAACTCACGCAGCAACAGCGTCGACTGACGCGAAGAACGACTTGCTCTTCACGCTCGACATTGACGACGGCGAAGGCGGCAGCTACCAGCTGCCGTTCTACCGCAACGATGACGTGCGAGGCGCGGCGACCGCGTTCTGCCAGAAGTACACGCTCGATATGTCGAATGTGCCAGCGCTCATGGAAGGCATCCAGGCGCAGCTTGCGCAGCGCTAAACACGCACGCACGCACACATATATACAAACAAGCAGGACTTGCGCGCAGACGCCAGTGAAGGAACAAGGAGAGGGATCGGCACTTCTCGATCTCGTTTTGATTATTCAGCTACAGACATGTTGCATTTTCAAATATGCCTTGTGCGAGTGTGTTTGTTTCAGCACTCCGATGTCTCCGACTTTCAAAGTAGGTTGGAAACGCGGCGCTGCTGCCACGGAAGAGTGTCGTGAACGACAACCAACTCCAGCATCAAAGCCGATTCCATCAAACGCGCAAAACTCGGTTCTCAAACCATCTTACCACCTACGTTTGGCTGACTGCTGCCGTGGCGATCTCTCGCTATTTCTCGTCGACGTCTGCGTGGTTGTTGCTGTCGTCGTCTGCGTGGTTGTTGCTGTCGTCGCCATCTCCGTTGCTCTCGACGCGCTCGACTCCCTCGTCGTGAACCTCATTGCCTTGCTCCTCATTCTCGTCATTCTCGTCGTCGTTCTCAAACTCCAGCAGCGACTCGTCGTCGTCGGACAAATCGCTGAAGCCTTCCTCGCCCACGCCAAAGAACATCCTATGCAGGAACCGCTCGCGCGCGTCCGCAATGGCGTCGTCGTGGACGTCGTCGTTGAACTCGTCGTCCAGGTCGTCGTCCTGCTCGTGAAACTGGCTGCTGGTGTCCGACATGTCGTCGTCGCTGCTCGACTCGACATCCGACTCGCTAATGTCGTACCACTGCAGCTGGTTCGCCAGGATACTCGTCATGCCGCGACATTCGTCAAAGAGCTCATCTACAAGGCAGCAAGCAGTTTGAAAACTTCAGCATACGCAAACAGATCGTACAGCCCAGCTAGCAATGGTCGCTCACCGACAATCTCGTCGTAGCGGAATGGCTCTTGGCCGTAGTTCACGTGGATGGCGTTCGCCGAGTCGAGTCCGACCACCGGGTACCACTCGTCGTGCTCGCACTCGATGCCGCGATCTCCAGCTGCACATCGAACAACACACACAAATCAACACCAAAGTCATCGCATGTGCATAAGAGCGGTGGAACGCACTAGGAATGAGATCGCCGCTGTGTGTGAAGAAGATCGACGAGCGCAGGTCGCGCATGTTGCGCCGCACGCCGCAGCCGACGGTGTCGCCGACGTCGAACGACGGTCCAAACTCGCGACCCTGCTCACGAATACTCGGCAACAACAAGTTGGCGACGGATTGTCAGCACGTCCATCAAACCAACAAGCAAGCACGAACAACACAGACAAGCGCGCACATGTCCAGCATGGTTGAAGAAGTGACCGTCGTCGCCGTGGTACCCGAACGAATCGCTATCCCACCCAGGCTGCTTGCCAATGAGGCGGAACCGGTGCGAGCCGACGCCGATCGCCGACATGTCGCTCCCTGAGACGCGCTGCGCAGGATGCGGCTGCTCGCGCCTGGCGATCGTGATCTCGAAGTACCCGCTTGCAGTGACGCCAACCTGGAACTTGCGCTCGCCATTGGCCGTCCGCACGCCGAGGACCTGCACGTGGAACGTGGTCGAGAACGGCGCATTCGCGCGCACGCTGCGGTCGCCACCGAGGTAGCGGCCCGCGAACGCAAAGTCCAGCGGCCGCGCTTTCAGCCGGCGCTTGGACGATCTGGCGTCTGCGTTGTCGCTGCCGAGCGATACGATTCTGTGGTTGTAGAAAACGCAGCAGTAACATCAACCCACCAGCGAGATCAAACATCAATGCTCTGGTTACACAAATGACAGGCTTCCGTCGAGACCGACAGCGCAAAGTGAACGTACGTGTGGTCCATCCACGTGTTGCGCCGGTAGCGCATCGTCGCGTCGACGTCTGCGTAGGATGGCACGGGTGTCACCGCGTGTGCGAGCAACTGGAACATGCGGCTCTCCGTGCACGAGCTGCGCCACAAAACACAGCAGTGTCGTTACGACACACACTACACAGCAGTCCACATACGGCAGTAGCAGCGCAGCACCTTGGGAAGAGCGCGCGCAGCCGCGAGTCGATCTCAACCGCCGCCACCTTCTCGTGGCCCTGCTGCGCCGGCGCACCATCGTCGAGCGAAAAGTTGAGCATTGCCCAGCGGTAGCAGAAGAGCGTCTTCCAGAGCGGGAAGCGCGGCAGCACGTGGTGCGCGACAGCCTTGCTGGCCACCGTCGCGGCCTCCAGATCCCGCGGCGCCGCGAACGCCAGCACGCGCGCGAGCAGGTCGTCCGGCAGCTCACTCAAGTCGCGCGGCATCGTTGCTGGTCGTTGCTGCTGGTGCTAGTGGTGATTGGGCGAAATGAGCTTTTCCGAAATCAGAAGAACATGAATACCTCTTCGTGTGCATAGCATCGTTGTGTCTCGTCATTTGCATACACCATCGATGTGCATAGAGTTGCTCCGAGCACAATTCTGCAAATCGTGTTGTATCCGTACAAGGAGTATGCAAGCGCACCAATGCAGCTGAAAATGGCTTCATTCGCTCTCATTTCGCCAGCCAAACTCACTTCGCCTGCGAGCTCATGGACTCGCGCTCGCTGTTGATCTTGCGCAACTGCGGCTGCTGCTGGAGCTGCAGCTCCATCTGCAGCCGCCCCATCTCGCGCTGCGAGCTCACGAGTTCGCCCATGAGCCGGTGGTTCTGGTTCGCGAGCATGCGCACTTGGTGCTGCAGCTCAATGAGCTCGCGCTCGCGCGGCTGCACGAGCGACGCGTCTGGCCGAGCGGCGTACCGGATCGACTTGAGCGCCGCGTTCACTGTGAACGCCAGGTCATCGCGAATGCGAAGCTGCAGCGCGGAGGTACAAAGCACACAGTGTCGTCACGTTAGTCAAGGGCTGGAACTGCAGGCTTATCGATTCCGACTGGACAGTACCTGCTTGTGGCGGTCGATCTGCGCTGGGAGCGGATGGTATCGGTCGGAAGAAGCCGAGATGCTAACGACGATCTGCACGAAGAAACTCTGTGTTTTAGCGACAGCATTCCATGCATCGAGGTGGTGAGAGCTCATGGGGGACTAGACGCACCTCTGCGCTGATGCCAGCGTCGTCGAATGCATTCCAAACCGTGTTCGCGAGCTGGAGGTACATCAGCATGCAACAACAACGGTGATGAGCCAGCGTGCCACAGCTCCAACGAACCCGACTGATAAGCGCAACATGTGCGCCAACGTACGCGTCGCTTCTTCTTGCGTGACGACGGCGGGATCTTGAACTGCTCGTAGAACGAGAGGCGGACAGGAACGCTCGTCTGCTTCTTCAGCGCTTCGTAGATCTGCACGCGCTCTTCTTCAACTCGCACCACCGCCTGCACAAACAGTGGTCCGACAGTTCGAACATCGTCAGACGCCTTGTCTCCTCGAGATGAAAAGCTGCCATGAAAGCCGCATACGATGTCGTTGATGCTCCTCGGGTCGTCGCGCTTCTTCGACTTCATGATCTGCTTGAGCGCCGACAGCGTCGCTCGTCGCACTTTGCTCTGCTTTCTGTTCTGCAGCATCTCAGTCTGCGTCGAGTACTCGTAGGCGTCGTGCGCAGCATGCGAGTCTCGGAAATACGCCTGCAAGCGGTGCTCTTCCTCCATGTAGATCTGCAGCACCAGGAGCAGGTAGATGGCAAGTCAGTCGCTGATCAGGCAATACGCACACTCCCGGTGGACTTGCTGCAGACGTACTCCGAGGTTGAAGAAGTCCGGACGGTCGAACGTGAGCCAGAACTTGGAGCGGTGCAGCAGCGGCACGTCGCACTTCTCCCACAGATCGAAGATGCGCTTTCGGAAGCTGTCGAACATCTCCTGCTTCCATCTACGATATCAACGCGATGCGTTTCACAGGCAACGATCAGGCTACCATTTTCAGCACGCGATCTCAGAGTCCCCTCGTCAGCCATACCTCATCGTTTGCTTGCGCGAGAGGAATCCGCGCACGCGACTCTGCACGCGCACGATCTGGTGCTTGAGGTTCTTGTAGCTTTTCTTGTAGAAGCTGCTCCGCCACTGCGCCTGGAGGCGTCGGAAGCCTCGCACCGCGCGGCGGTAGCGGTTGTGCTCGACGAAGCCTCGCGCGAAGAACTGCGGATCGCACAATCGTTTATCAATGAGGTTAGATCAGCGAGCACATTTGTCCAACATGTGTGGACGTGGCGAATCCCGCATACCTGGATAGTCTTCAGCGCCGCGCGCTTGCGCTCGTACGATCTGCGCGTCTGTACCATGCGGAACGTTTTTTGGAACATGACTGCGCCATGGCGGTATGCTAGATACGCTTTCCGATCCGCTCTCGCCTGCGAGGGTGTTGGCAAAGATCTAATAGTCAGGACAGCAGTGTTCGCATCGTGTGTGTGAAGATGTCGCTGGGACTCGGGTGTTGCGTACCTTGATCCGTGCTTTGGCGTGGCGCTGGATCGTCGTCGCCGCGTGCTTCGTGCGCAAAAACTGCTTCCGCGCGCTGTACATCCGATACTGCGCTTGCAGCTGCGCGTTCACAGTCCATACAAATTAATGCTCAGTTCGCCAGCGAGTGGATCGATCACGATGCTGCGCGCGAGTCGTACGTGGACGATAAGCCGTCTGGTAGCCTCCCAACTTGAGCTGCTTCCCTTGATGCATCTGAGCAGTTCAGCATGTCACCGAGATGGTCAAGCGCGATTCGCGTGTGCACTAAAGGGCGAGCAAACGATGATACGCATCGCGAAACGTACTTGCTCATGGTGAAGATCCGCTGGTGGAAGTCCACCTGCGAGACATTCCGCTGCTGCTCGCGGGAGGAGTAGAGCTCCCGCGGCTTCCTCACGTTGCCAAAGAGCGACCTGCAAGCATGAGGATGAAGTCAAGCGTTAGACAAGCAGTGCAGCAGGGTCGGAAATGGTCGCAATCCATTTTGTCTCCGCAGCCTACTTTTTCAGTTTCGGGAACGCCTTGTACTGTTTGTCGACAACGGCGAAGCACCCACGCTCGCAGCATTAGTGTTCGCATCAGCACAAGAGCAGCACTCTTTCCACAATCACAAGCAGCACTCACATTATAGACGGTTCCGTCGTCCGGAAGCCCGATGTTCGAAGGTGCTGGCGCGATGAACGTCTCCTGGATATCATCGGACCGGTCGTCCAGGAAGCTGCAGTCGTACTTCTTCTTGCCGATCGTGAGCGACCGGTTGAGCTTCTGGTTGATCGACTGGTCGAAGAAGAGCACCTCTGGCAGCCTCGGGTTGAACACGCGGTCCTCGACGAACCGATCGAACATCTGCGTCGCGATGAGCTGCGCCATGAACGCTCGCGACGCGGCGTCGTGGTTCTCGCGCAGGAACGCGTCGCCGTCGAAGAGCGAGTCGTTCCCGTTCTTGCCATTGCGTGGCGACATGTTCTGAGCGTGCGCGCAAGTGGAAGTAGGTTCGGCAACACTCGTTAGCACCTTGCTCGATCGCTTCCAATCGACAGCAATGGAGAGTTGGCAGCCAGACACGCGTGCGTACCAGGTACAGCGCGTATTTCTTGAAGAGCGTGACGAAGAACCGCAAGAACGCCTTGCGGATAGCTTCGGCCGAGAAGCCGTCGGACTCGTTGAACCTGCTCTCTGTCAAGCCGCACGCGCCATCCATCGTCACAGACTGCGCACTCGATCCCGAGGCGGTCGACGCGTGCGAGGTCAATCTGCTCGCTCGCGAGAACGACGTGGCGGCGGAGGACGAGCCGGACGGGGACGGCGCAGAGTTCGCGTTGCTGTTCCGCCTGCCGCGCATGATCTTACCCATCGAGTAGATCGACGAGAATGATTCCGTGAGACTCGCTTCCGAGATTGACTTTGCCAGAGGGACAGTCTGTCCTCGCTCGGTTCCAAAGCTGCCCAGTGGCTCCAAGTGCTCTTCATTTGCAAACGCCTGGACAGTAGCATAAAATGCACAAACGCTGAGCAACTCGGTGCACAACTCTAGCGGAGAGTGCGCGAGCAGAATGAGGTAGCGGATAACGAACCAGATCCACTTTGCTGATCCCAGAGGCGTACGGATCGAAAATCTAAAGGCAGGCAGCATCGGACTCAGTCGTCGTGCAAGGACTCAGCTCAGACAAGAAAGTCAAAGACGCCTCAACGCACGCACATTCGCAAACTCGGTGAGCTTGAGCCGCAGCTTCGCGCCTTCTCTCTCGGGGAGCTTTGGGATCGGGATCGGTTTCCCCGCGTCGTCGACTGCCGGGATGACTCTGAAGAACAAACCA
The DNA here is from genome assembly GCA_023335995.1 of Globisporangium nagaii. Classification (NCBI taxonomy): domain Eukaryota; phylum Oomycota; class Peronosporomycetes; order Pythiales; family Pythiaceae; genus Globisporangium; species Globisporangium nagaii. The sequence continues at coordinate 23,965 of JAADWH010000318.1, forward strand.
GGTTGCCGTGGTTAGCGAGGACTTCGCCAGCACCAGCACATTTCGAGCAACCCTTTCGAGCCAGTGGACCGAGCAAGAGCGCACCGGTTGTGATCCAAGTCGACGAACACGACGCCGCTGGTTCGCGCAGCAGCGAGCTTCAGACAGTCCGAGTGCGTCCCCACGATGAAGGGAACAGGAGCCTGGACGCAAATGACGCAGTTGACAATGCCAAAAGCAAACGGGTAGCGTGAGAAAACAGCCCTGTTCGCAGCAAAGTCAATGCACAGACGACTGACATCGATGACGTCGAGCAGCGAGGCTGGGAGAACGGGGATGTAGGCTCCCTGCCACGAGTACGGCAGCAGCAGCGCGAGCAGCGTCTCTGCTGCTGGGGTGAGCAGCGCGACGTGCTTGGAGCACAAGACCACCTGGACAGCGCAAACCGATAGCCGTGATCCTGTTAGACAAAGTTGTCTGAGGTGTCTGAGACCGTGATGAGAATCACGCTTCGCACCTTGCACTCGAGGATGACGCACGAGAACACCAGCAGCACGTTGTTGATGTCCAGTGCTTGAAACAGCGGTCGGAAGGAGAACTGAAGTACAAACAATCAGCCAAGTGAGACCCCGCTTCGCTAGACAGCGCACCGCGGACGAGCCACATCGCACGTACATCAACAAGTGGGAAGTCGTTCTTCGGCGGACGCGAGATGATGAGCGTCTTGTCCGGAAGCGCGAGCTGAACCTGGATCTGTCCTGGTGGCGGCAGCGGGATCTCGCTCACAAAGTTCGTAATGTAGCGCTCGATCGGCACCGGCGACTGCGATAGCGTCGCTCGGTAGATCTGTGTCGACAAGTGAGAGTGGGCAGCTCAGCACAGTTTTCAGAGGTCTGTCTCGTGCAGAAACACCACATCGTCATCACTTGTATTTCTCTCACCTGCTGCAGAAATTGTCGAAACGCCGAGAAGTATGGGTAGTGGGACGTGACGACGATGCACTTTGGACAGAAGACTGGACCAGGCGCCTGCGCCATGTTGCCCGAGAGATCCTGCACCCATTTCGGCAGCTCGCCGCTCTGGTTGTCGTTGCTGTCGTCAGCCGCCGTGTACTCTCCAGCGTGGGTGCTGCTATTAGCAGCGACGTTGTGGTGGCGACGACGGTGGCTGGTCTGTGGCGCGAGCAGCGAGACGACTTCGAGCGGATGGAGCTCTTCGTAGAACCTCAGCGCGCTCGCGTAGATCTTGATGCCGTTCACGTTCGTGAGCACGAAGGAGAAGAACACTGGCGGCGTGTAGCTCTGGCTCAGCGAGAAACCCTCGGGGAACGCGAACTGTCCCAAGTGGGACGGCAGCGGCGAGTCCGCGTGCGGCTCGGGGAATGCGTCGATCGTCGTCGGGAAGAACTGGATGTCCGTCGGGCTCTTGCTCTTCTCGACTGGGAAGCACAAACACAACAGGCAACACATCACATCACAGGTTTACAACGCCGTCGAGCCACAATCTTCCCCAAAGCAAATAGGAGTCGCGCACTGTTCTGGTTCGGGACGAGCGCGCCGCGGCCGAGCACGACAAAGTAGTTCAGAAAGCGCTTGCTCACTTCCACGACGCGCACGGGCTTGGTGGCGGCGGCGTCCTGGTTGCCCTCCTTCACGACCGGCTTGAGCATAGGCGAGTTCTCCTGGTTCGGACGCGCCGGGGACGTGGACGCGGACACGGGCGTCTCATCCGAGTTCTCAGGCGAGTCCTGGCCCTTCTCCTCCGTCCGCAGCGGCGGAACACTCACAGTGATCGGCAGCTTAGTGAACTGCATGTCCTCGTACTTGGCGCGGATGCAGCGCTCTCTCGCGGCAATGTCGGCCGTCGGCTGCAGCGCGAACGCCGCGTCCACGCTCGCCCACTTGTCCGCGAACTTGCTGTAGAGCTCGTGCACGCGCTTGTTGCCGGCGCGCATGGCCAGCACCTCGTCGTCCGACCACGAGTCGAGGTGCACGGACTTGACGCGCGAGAGCTGCACGCCGAGCTTGCGGTGGCAGCCGGCACAGTGGATGCACAGGAAGGCGCCGACCGTCGTGCTCGCCCAGATCGAGTCCGAGAGCCGCGCGCCGCAGTCCGCGCAGCTCTGGTTCTCCGGCGCGGCCGAGAATATCTCGGTCAGCTTGCGCAGGTTCCGCTGCTGCGCGGGGGACGTGAGCCCCGTGCCGCTCGCCGTGCGGCTGGAGAAGAGCATCATCGCGGCGTCGGTCGATGCGGGTAGCGCAGAGCTGCTGTGGGGCAGTGGCGGCGTCGACTCGAGACCGGACTGGGTGCGTCTCACTCACTCGCTCACTCGCTCGCTCGCTTGCTCGTCTGGGTCGTCGTGATGCAGAGAGCGAGAGCGAGCGCGACTGGGTTCCATTCTCGCGCCGTGTGGATATTTTTATACCGACGAGGTTTCGTTTCACAACGTCTCTGATTGATTGTGCTTCCAGCTCGCTCTCACTCGACCACGAAAGCATGCCCATTGCATCGAAACCGCTTCCGCAATGCTCTTGATCGAAAGCATCGGTCTTGGCGTGCGCTTCGACACTGCTCGATCCGAAGGCGGCACTCGGCACGCTCTTTTCTTCTCTTCTCTTCTCTTCTCTTCTCTTCTCCGCCCACCTCGAGAGAGACTCGCCAGTTTTTCGAACGCTCAGGATACCGCTCGCTCTGAGCATTCGTCGTACGCGCATTCTGCAGCCCACGTTTCGAGCTCTGCGCCTTCAGCTGTGCGATCTCTTCGTCAACTAGCCGACAGAGCTCGTCCTCCTCGAGAATGTCCATGCCGAACGCTTCAACCGCGATCGTCTTTGGGCTCGACATGCTGCATCAGCTTCATGAGGAGTACGAAATCGCTCATCATACCCTGCTTTTCGTACTTTCTTGTGTTCCAAGTGCGTCTCGATCATCACAGAGACAGAGACGCCCTCGACCCCACACTCTTGTGTGACGCCACGTTTGTATACACCGCCTGGTTCAACTTCCGCGCCATCGCGCACCACCAGCTCTGGGCCCAGCGCGACCCCGTCGCCTTCGACAACCGACGGCCTCTGCCGTTCACATCTCAAGCTCGACACCACCTTCGCCGCTTGCGCCGCACCGAGCTTATCGACTCCACCACCCTCTACCACGTCGCCGACGCTCTCCGCAAAAGCGCCAGCGGCGGGGTCGTCTTCGATCGCTTTCCTCGCAACACGCAGCGTCGCCAGACTCGTCTCCCTCGAGACCATCCGCAGCATCTTCGGACACACACTGACTTTTCACCGCCACCACAGCGACACGAGCCGCTCGCTCGCGGCTTTC
>JAADWH010000319.1:0-27232 GCA_023335995.1 Globisporangium nagaii
TCGGGACGATCGCTCGACCTCTTGCGCCAGCGCCATCGCTGCTCGGTAGGCCCTGACGCGCTTCCCGAGTGCCTCCGGCTTCACCTTGAAATGGCGTGCAGCGCGAACATACGTTATTCTGTGTTTGCACGTGTCCTGCGCTGCAACAGTCTTTCGCACCACGTCCTCCGTGACGCGTTGGATTGGAGCTCGCATGCTTGCTCTTGCTCGGGCGAGGCGAAATTGCGTTGTGCGCTCTTCGCTGCTTCGGTCTGCTTCGGTCTGCGCTGCTTCGCTCTGCTTCGTTTGGCTGACACCGAAAAACCTAAACGTAAGGTTTTATGCAGCAGCAGAAGTTTTAAATTTGTGACCTAACCTCCCCTCTGTTTCAAATTGTGACCTAACCTCTCCTCTGTTTCAAATTGTGACCTAACCTCACCTCAAGCCGCTTTTTCGATATGAAAAATTGTATGCGCGAATTTATCTTGATTTTTGTATGAACATAGTCGGATTGAGTGCTTTCTCCGAAACCGCTTTCGTAGACGAAGCCGGAAATTGAATCCGCCCTCAACTTATTCGCGAGGGGTTTGAATTACCGGCTTTGGAAACTGAATATCGGCTCGGCTCGGCTCGGCTCGGCTCGGCTCGGCTCGGCTCAGCACGAGCCGAGCCAAGCCGAGCGGATATGCACCGCACTCGCTCGACGTGCGCTCCAAGCTCAGGTGACGAGCGAGTGAGATTCACAGTGTGGCTCTATTCTTGTGTAGCTGTGCGGTTGCACATGCGGACGACTGGACAGGGACGAAAGCCTGAGGCTCTGGTCTAGAATACGGCAGCATCCTTCAGGAGATGATGCAGTTCGTGTCCTCGTCGCCGCCCGCCTGCTTCGGATTGCTCTTCTGCTCCTCGCGCGCCTTGGCCGCTTCCTCTGCTGCGCGCTTCTTCAGTCGTGCTTCGCGTCGCAGAAAGTACCCAGCAGACGAGTGGAGTTTGTAGTGCTGCTTCCGGCTGTCGCACACCAACCCGAAGGACAAGAATATCAGCAGCGAAACACGACAGAAACTCTCAAGTGAGCTAAGCACACACGAACTGTAAGCAGTGGATAAGGCACCAACGCACCGCTGGATACGCTCCTGCTCTTCCTCGAGGCGCTCCTCGACGATGTTCATGCCGTAGTAGCGGCTCGGCATGCCGCTGCGCCGCGAGTGGACGCCGTAGTGGTGCGCGATCCACACTTCCTCGTCGATGCCATACATGCGGCGCGCAGTGTAGTCCGGCGGTCCGTTGTAGCCCCTCGCCGCAGCTTCGGCGGCTGCCTGCGCGGCGTACGGATGCATCCTGCCGCCGCCCGTGGACTGCGCGCCGAAGCTCTGCGCCGGCCGGGACGCGTCGTACTGGCGCCGCGTGTTCGCGTCCGAGAGCACCGCGTGCGCCTCGCTCACGTTCTTGAAGAGCTCGGCTTTTTTCTGTCGGTGTCCAGGGAGTCATTGCAGGAGCGTCAGTCGCCAGTGCGCGCGCGCGTGTCGGTTGGTAGTGATGCGCGCACCTTGTCATTGCCCGTCACGTCTGGATGCAGAGTCTTCGCTATGAGCAGCATACACGCGAGACAGAGCAAACGATCAGAGCCGGTCGCCGCACTCGAGCCGAACGCACGCATGCAAGACACAGAACGCCAGCGAACAAACCTAATCGGAAGTACGCGTCCTTGATCTCCTTCGCGGACGCAGACCTGCGCAGCACACGGCGGCAGATACAGACACAGCAGCAGCAGCAGTAGCAGCAGCGTGAGATCACAGACAGGCAGCAGCCGTGTGTAGAGCGAGCGAGACGCACCGGGAGACGTTGAGCAGGCGGTAGTAGTCCATCGTCCGCTCCGCTCAATCATCTGTCATTTCATTTTGGCATTTCGTAGTCGCAGCCTCGCTAAAGTGCGATTTGTGCGACAATACAGTGGATGCTCACCAAAATACGAACAGGCATTCTTCACATTATCAGCACCACTGACATCGCCTTCGACGCACCACATCCACACCACGATCGCCTCTGTCCTAGCGCTCCATGAGCACGTACACGTCGTCCTCCGCCATGAGCAGTTGCTTCTGGCGCCGAGACCTGCTCACGACTACCAGCACAGCAACAGCAGCAGCAGCAACGACTGCGCCAAGAAAGCCAAGCGCTCCTCCGAGTGCCGCCGACACGGAGCTCGTGGCTCGACTGAGCAGCAGCGCAGCGTACGCAGACGCGTTCGCGACAGCGCCATAGACGGAAGGAGAGGCTCCGACCACTGGCTCGCAGCGACTGAGCCCAAAGACGTTCTTGCCGTCCGGCGCGGTCAGTAGCGGCGTGCACGTCGTGGGGACGCTGCACGCCTGGCAGCACTCGCTGCCTTGCGCTCTTATCTGCGTCTGGGTCGCGCTGGCAGTCAGGACGCTCGTGGCACAGGCTTCGTAGAGACCCGGGAGCGCCTTGGCCGCGCACACGTCCGGGTTGCACGTCCCCGTCTGCGTGCTCGCGGTGATGCACGGCTTGTCGCAGTCCTTGAGCGTGAAGCTCTTGCTGCACGCGAGCGCGGTCGTGGTCTTGTCGTACTTGGCGTACGTGAAGGTGCACTGCAAGCGCAGGTCTGTCGTCGCCGCAGTGGTCGGCGTGTCCTGCAGCTGGATTGCGAACTGGCGCGCGATGTCGAACGAGGCGGCACCTTCGACTCGCAGGATCTCGGCGCCTGGGCGGCCGCTGACGCTCGCGATGCACACCAGGCGGCTGATGCTCATCGGCAGCGCCACGCCGGCGTACTGCACGCCGAGACTCGGCTGGTAGTTGAACGTGAGCTCGACGAAGTCGCTCTTGGGCAAGTTGCACAGCGCGCTCTGCTCCGTCAGCGGCGCCGCGAATGTCTGGAACCACATGTCATCGAAGCGCTCGCACACCTGGACAGCGTTGTGTACGTGCAGGTGCACGGAGAACGCGAAGGCGCCGACGAGCCCGCACTGCGACCAGGCTTCGAGCGAGATCTGCGTCTCGGACTGCGTGAACACGTGCTCCGGAGCGTTCGCGTTGAGCAGACGCCACTTGCTGCCGCCACTCTCGCCTGCGACTTTGTACCGCCAGAAGACAAACTTGCTCGGATCCTTGCCGCCCGTGCCGTAGCCGAGCCAGTCGGCGTGGAACGCGGCGCTCGTCTCCACGAGGCTGCTGATCTTGGCTCGGAACGAGCACGAGTCATCTGCCGTCTCGCCGAAGCGCGTGCACGAGAGCGCGCGGTGCACCTGGGTCTTGCTCTGGAAGAGCAGCTCCGCACCTTTGAGCTGCTGCAGGACGTTCTCAGACTCGGTCTTCACGGCCGCACGGATCTGGACGGTTGCTGTCGCCACGGAGCCACCCATGAAGGTCAGGCATTGGGTGTACGCGCACGTCTCGCTCTCGAGTCCGCTGCAGCGCTCCGTGTCGTAGTTCGAGTCGCAGAGATAGTCAATCCACTTTTCCTTGAGCTTCACATCCAAGCGGCAGCAGCGCATGCACTTGCCTGGCGCCACTGGCGCGTCCGCCTGCAGCAGCAGCGCGCTGCTCGCCGCCGTCGTCGCTGCGAAGACGTCCTGCGTCGTAGCAGGCGATGCGAGGAACTCGGACCACACACTCGCGGGTGAGAAGCACTCGCGACCCTGAGCAAAGGTCTTGCCAGCTGCGAACTTGTCGGCGAAGAAGTCTCGCACTTCGAAGAGCTGCTCATCGCAGCGGTTGGTGACGGAGCTGCTGCACGCGTCGTTCGCAGCCTTGTCCTGGAATGCGAACACTTGCTGCACTGACGCGTTCGCCTTGCACAGGTTCGCGTTGTTGAGCTCCGCGTTGAACTCGCTGAACGGCAAGCTGCTACTGGTCGAAGCCGCGCCGCCGCAGAACGCTGCCGGACACTTTGTCGTCGCGCGAGGACGGTTCTTGTCCACGATAGCGAGGCAGCCGCTGCACGACTCCGTGCGCGTGCCGTCGGCCGCAGTCGCCGTCAGCTTGTACTTACCGTAGCCTGCAATCGTGAGCTGGTTGAAGTACTTCTGCGGATCCTTCTGGTAGCTGCTCCAGCCGCAGCTCTTCTTGCTCGAGGCTAAGGACGGCGCTGAGACGCTCTTGGGCTGCAAGTACGACGACCACGAGGGCATCCGGAGCGGCCGCTTGGCCAGCACGCTGTCGCGGTCGCACTTGCCCGCGAGTCCCTGGAGCGCGAAGAGCGCGTCCGCCACTTTGTCGCCGTCGTACACGGATGACACTCCGAGCGGAGTCGCCGAGAGCGTGAGCTGCCTGGACGCGTCCTCCGCGCTCTTGCCGTCCGCGACGCTCGCGCTCATGAGGCGCGGTACAGGCAGTCCCGAGGTTGTCAGAAGCTCTGCGAGGCTGCACACCGCGAGCTCATCCGTCACCTCAAACTTGAGCGGCCCGAAGGAATCCCAGACGCACTCGCTGCAGCTCGTATCGATCGGCGCCGGGTTGCTCAGCTGCTTGCAGCTCAGCTTGCCCGTCTTCGCGTCGCGCGTGATCTCGTACCCCTTGGGACACGTGCAGACGCACTGCGCGTCGCCCGTGACGGCATCGTAGAACGTGAACGGGTCGCCATTCGGCAGCTGCGCGGCGCACGAGAAACGCGTCGACAGCCCGGCGACGAACGGTGAGTAGCTGCCCAGGTCTGCGATCTTGTTGAGGTAGATCGCGTTCGTCTTGGCCGCGGAGCCGCCGGTCGCCTCATTCACCTGGAAGTTGTACGCGAACGGCAGTTTCCAGCCTCGCTCGTAGTCCTGCACCTTGGCGTACGCGTTGTCGTCCTTGAAGAACGCGACGACCGCCGTGGGTTTGCTGTACTGGGACGGCAGGTCGTCTCGCAGCGAGCCCAGCGCGTCAAAGTCGCGCAGGCGCCGGGCCGCGCTCGTGCCGTAGAAGTTCTCGAGGAAGCTCACGCAGAGCGTGTTGTGCAAGACGATCTCGAAGCGCAGCTCGGCGTTCACGTCGCCCTTGCGGAGCGTGAGCTTCGCGTTCGCCGCGCTCTGCTTGATGGTCGCAGCGAGCCAGTCCCGGATCTTCGCGATCGTCGAGTCCGAGAGGCACTTGGAGATCACGACCACAATCGTCGCCGTCGTGCCGCTGCAGTCCTCGCTAGAGACTTCGGCGCACCTGACGACGGGAAAACCGCCGTTCGTCGCGCTGGTACTGCTGTCGTCGCCACTACGACGGTAACTCTGCAGCCAGTTGACGTCGCTGAGCACGTCGGTGGAGTCGGTGACGAAGAGCGCGTCGTTCGCGTACGAGCGCGCGATCTCGCGGTTGAGCTCGACGAACGCTGCGTGCACGTGCGACAGTAGCAGCAACGGCAGCAGCAGAAATGACAGCAGTGCAGGAGCGCGAGTGGACATGGCTGCGCTGGAGCGATCTCTCCTCGCAAGGCGAACTGGTAAACTGAGTGCCGGCGTCACCGCCAGACGCGCACCAGCGAGAGAGCGATGGTGCAAGTGGCAATATCTAGAGGCTTTCTCTCGTGAGTGGACGACGCGCCGTCCGTCCATTCACTGAGCGTGTGCGTTTGGTATCCCGCGTGACGCTTCAGAGCTCCCTCGGTTTCTTCTCCTGTGCGGATGGCGTGGGGCGGCGACGAGTCGAGTCGGGCGATCAGTCGCTGCGTGAGCGCCAAGAGGCGCCAGCGAAGGGATCGCTATCGAGCGCGCGCTGCTGGTGCTCGCCAGAACCTCTTTGTGCGCAGCGCAGGGTATCGCAAGACCAACAGGAGCGTGGACGGAGTGATTCGGTGGCGGCGATGAAGACAGCGGTTCCCCTGCTGCTGCTGCTAGCAGCTCAGCATATCGCTGGCATCCGCGTCGAGCTCAATGACGCTCTGGCACGCTCGTACGCGGACCGTCCAGCCAGCAGCGATCTCGCTACTGGCGCCGCAAGGACGCCGCCTTCGCCGCTGCCGTTCTTCACCTCGAGCTCGGAGCCGCTGCCCGCGAGCCTGCTCATGACCGTGGACGGCTACTACGGTGACTCGAGCGACCACATCACGTGCTCCGTGGACGAAACCAAGCGCGAGCGCAGCGCGAAGCCTGTGACGGTGCTGCTCGCGATCTCCAAGTGCCTCAACGACTCGTCGCTGCAGCGCATCGAGAGCTGGGTGGCGGACATGAAGGATCAGGAGTACTCGTACTTCCAGGACGGCGTCGAGTCGCCCATCGAGTTTGCGGCGACCGCCATCCCGGGCTCGTGCCAGGAGCGCAGCGAGCGCAACAAGCACGGGCTTGAGGACGCCAGCACCTCGAAGCTGGAGGCATCGGCCACTGACGAGAGCGTACTCTTCCAGTCCGAGGACGTGCTCGAGGGCGACCTGGCGCGGCTCGCGGGCTTTGCAAGCCTCGGCCGCGTGCTCAGCGCGCTGCCGAAAGAAGGCGAGGAGTTCGAGCGACCGATCGCCGTGGTGGGCTTCGTGAACAACTGGCGCTCGTACGACGAAGTGGAGCGCTACGAGCGCACGTTCAAAGTAAGCAAGGCGTTCAACTTCCAGCTGTGCGACGGCGGCGCGAACAACTGCACGGGACGCTACGCGGAGAACTGCATCTTCCTCAAGGAGAGCGTCGACCTGTTCCTCTACAGCCCGTTCACCGTCACGAATTCGTACTCGTGCGAGGCGCAGCTGGAAGGCGGCATCCCCGTGGGCTACGTGCAAGCTGACTCCAAGACGCGCGGTTGCTTCTGCGCGTGTCCAGCGGGCTCGGAGCTCCAGGAAGGCGTGGGCGGCAAGAAGTTCTGCGTCAAGTCGACGTGCGGAGACAGCGAGGCGTCGTGCTCGTGGAACACGCATCCCTTCGGCTTCAAGCACGAGGTCGCGGCACCGCTCGCGACTGCGACGGCAGACGTCAGCAAGCAGTGCAAGTTCAGCAAGATCGCGAGCGACTGGGGTGTGCCCGTGCCGTTCCCGAGCGACAACTACGTCGCAGACGCGCGCACCAACGCGCAGGACGATAAGGACACGAGTCGCAACGAGCGCGGGCCGCACATCAAGGTGACGACGCACAAGCTGCCGTCGCAGGTATTCGACGGCGCGCGCATGCTCAGCCTCTCGGCGCTCGGGGACGTCGGGCTCTTCGAGCGCCGCGTGCCGCCGCCGAGCGTCGTGGAGCTGCTCAACCTGTTCGCGGTCGGCGACGTCTCGCACCACCTGCGCGTGCCGCCGCCGGTCGTCGCGCTGAGCGATGAGGACAAAGACAAGGACGGGAGCAGCCAGGCGTACACGTGGACGTACTACATGAGCCACCGCCGCGCGGTGATCGACGCGCTCTCGTTCACAGCCTACGGGAAGTACGCACTCTCGCTGGACGCGACGGACTACGCGGGCAATGCGACATGCACGGGCTGTCTCGCGATTGTGGACAAGTTCCGTCCACGCGCGACGACGAAGTGTCCATCTGGCTTCAAGGACAAAGACGAGGCAGAGCCTTGCGCGGAGCTGTCCAGCTCGAGTGTCCAGAAAGCGCAGGCGCTCGTGCAAGGGTTCTTCCAGTTCGGCGACGACGCTGAGAATGACGCGTGCAGCAGCGACAGCACTCGCTGCGACGACCAAGCGCTTCAGCTCAAGGACTTCTTCGAGACCAGTTACTCCGATGTGAAGGCGGCGCGCGCCAAGAAGGCGTTCAACGAAGCTGACGTGCGCAGCGAGCTACTCAAGGCGCTGACCAAGCAGAAGAACCCGCTCGCCAAGCCAAGCGACCAAACGTGCGCGACCCAGGAGACGACCCCCGTCAGCGGTGGCGTCTGCAAGCGCTGCGTGAAGCTCTCGACGGCGCTCCAGGAGTTCTGGACTGACTACACGTGCGGCTACGAGTACGACGTGCAAAAGTGCGAAGGCGACGCGTCCCAGAAGTGTGCCTTGGAGCAGTGCCTCGTCGCGAACGGCAAGTCGATCGCGACGGCGAGCGCGAAAGTGAAGAGCGACGCGGCGAAGAAGGCGAAGGATCTCGGCGCGACGGCCGCGACGGAGATCCGGTACCAGGTCGCGTCCGGCTGCTCGTCGTTCACGAGCAGCTCGTGCCAATACAAGACCAAGCTCTTCAAGGTGATCGAGACATCTGTGAGCGCGAGCGCCAAGTCCGTGCTGAGTGGTGGTGACGCCGCCAAGGTCGTCTTCTGGCGCTACCGCGTCAAGAGCACGGGCGAGTGGAAGCTCTGGCGCGGCAGCAGCGACGACGACGAGGAGGCGTTCTCTAAGGAGACGACCAACGTGTTCTTCGAAGCCTGGACGCCTTGCGGCATCGTCACGGACGCTGCGTTCAGCGTCGTGCTCGTGCTGCCGAAGCCGAGCTCCAGCTACGGCAAGTACGCGTTCTCGATGCTCTCGGCGTTGCTGAATGCCGGCGGTGCGACTGGCGTGGCATCTGCTGGCACTGGTGCGGACGACGGAGAGATCTCGCTCGCGGCCGGGAGTTCGCTGGTGGCGCTGGCGGTTGTTGCTATCGCGCTGGTGGTTGTCGCAGTCAAGCGCCGTCGGTCCAAGGAAGAAGCCGCTGCGGCGATGCGCGTCGACATGGACGATGACGCGTACCACCCGCTGCTGCACTACTAGCTGCTGGCTGCAACGCGCACAGCAAGGTTGAGAAGCGAGACGATGATCATCTTAGCGCCCCCAGTGCAGCTTTCTTTGCTCATATATGGATAACAGCTTTGTCCTCCTCACCGATCATGATGTGAGAGAGCGCAGTGCGTTCGTCTGGGAGTCTTGGAGCATGTCCAATGCGAGTGAGGGATGACAGCGACACCTTTGAGCCGTTGACGAGTTCCACATGAGCGCGCGCTGTCAGGCGTTCCAGTGTCTATCCATGCACCACGCCGACAGCTTTCTGCAGTGCGAACAAGACACAGCGAGAGTGGCAAAGAGGGGATGCATTCGTTCACACAATGTACAATGTTCATCTCGTCCTCATCGCCCATGCAAGCCTACAAGTCTGCTACGCCAGCAGCTTCGGCAGTTCACTTCTTGTTCACAGCCTGCTGTTCTCGATCGCCCGCTGAAGATCCACACAGCTCAGGATCGACAGTCGCTGGGCTCTCACCGTCTCAAGTCGCTTCCATTTCCCTTCCGCGCTGCCACGCAACGCGCTTAGTGCAGCAGCGGGTAGTACACGTCATCCATGGACACGTCCAGCTTGGTCGCCGCGCGTCGGCGCTTGACGACCACGAGCGCGACGAGCGCGATGAGCGCGCTCGCGCCGAGCAGCGCCGTCACGCCGAGGTGCTGCTGGCCGGCAGTAATGAGCGCGTGGCCAGCGGACATGAGCGCGCTGCTCTCGTACGAGGTGCTCTGGTACGGGTTCGGATCGCTCTCGTACGGGTTGCTGTTGTAGCTGTCATACGGGTTGCCGTACGTGGACGTCGGCGCGGCCGGCTCGCAGCGCTTGATGTTGTCCTTCGAGTCGGGCAGATCCATGATCGCAGTGCACGTGAGTTCTTCCTCTTTGCACGACGCGCAGCACGCCTTCTCCTCTTCCTCCACCCACGTTTGAGCGGGGATGATCGCGCCATCCACCGCCGTCGACTCAGGAGCAGCACGGACGACGACACCCGCGCAGGCTTCGTACGGACCTGGGAGATCCTTGCCAGCGCACTCGTCGAACTCGCACGCGCCAACTGGCGGCTTGGGCTCGTCGATCACGGGAGGCGTGCAGTCCTTCACCTGGAACTTGCTCACGCACGTCTTCACAACCGAGTTGCCGCCGTGCTGCTTGTACGTAAAGCGGCACGTGACGTCAAAGTTCGAGACCTCAGCAGTCTTCAAGTTGTTCAGCGCCTCCACTGCGAAGCGCTTGACGATCTCGGGCTTGTCCTTCGCGACGTTCACGATCTCGGCGGCAGTGTGGCCCTCGAACGCGAGCTCGCAGACCACCTGCGAGATGTTCATGCGCAGCTTCTCGCGTGAGTGCATCAGTCCAATGTTCGGGTGGTAGTCGAACGTGAGCTCCGCAAAGTCGCTCTTCGGGTGCGTGCAGATCGACGACGAGATCGGCAGGCGCGATACGGACGTCTGGTACCACATGCTCGGGAAGATTTGGCACACCGCCACGTCGCTGTGCGGGTGCAAGTGCAGCGAAAACGAGAACCGCTTCACAAAGCCGCACTGCGTCCACGCCTCGAGCACGATCTTGGTCTTGGCGCTCGTGAACGTCTCCTTGCCGGCATCGGCGTTCCACAGCTTCCACGCGCCGTTGCTCACACGGTAGCGCCAGAACACAAACTCGTCGATGTTGGCGATGCCACCGAAGTTGGACGTCGCAGTCGTGCCGATGAGCTTGGTGAGCTCGCTCTCAAATGAGCACGGGAGCGTGGCGTACGGGTCGTTCAAGCTCGAGCACTGGACCGCGCGGTGGATCTCGGTCTCGGTCTGGAATCCTTTCATGGTCAGCTGGTCCAGGATCGTCTGGGACTCGGCTTTCACCTCAGCAGTGATCTCAGCAGTGACAGTCGCCAGCGTGTCGCCGTTCAGCATCAAGCACTGCTTGAGACCGCACGAGTCATCGCCCTCGCACACTTCGGCTTCCTCGTCCGAGCCGCATTGGTAGTTTGTCCACTTTTCCTTCAGCGTGGTCGACAGAACGGCGCAGCGAGTGCACTGTCCCGGCTCCACCGGATGCTCGCAGTTTTTGACCTCAGCGCTCCCAGACTCCACGAGCGGGTTCGTCTTCGCCTTGGTGTTGGCGACAAATGCGGCGATCGTGGTCTCCTCCTTGAAGAAGGCGACACCGTCGCCGTAGCTCTTGTCGCTCGGCTCCTTCTCGAAGAAGTCCTGCTGCTTGAAGACTTGGTCGTCGCAGCGGCTCGCGGTACTGCAGGCGTCATTCTTGACATTCGTGCCGAACTCGTAAAACTTGTCAAGAACATCTTGCGCCTCAGTGAGCTTCGTGCTGGTGAGCTCGGGCACCGCACAGTCGCTCGAGGATTCGTCGGTGATGTTCGTAGGGCACACCACATTGCTCTTGGGACGCACCTTGTCCACAATTGCGACGCACCCTTCGCACGTTGCATCGCCAGCGTAGTCCTTCGCGAACAGCGAGAGTGAGTACTTCCCGTACGAGGTGTACTCGATCGAGTCGATCTTTGCATCACGGTTGCTCTGGTAGTCCCTCCACGTGTACGCCTGCGAGAAGACAGACTTGCCGTCCGCAGACTTCGAGGCAGAGGCGAGGTTGACGTGCGGTCCGTCCGTGAGTCCCTTCCCCTCATCGCCGAGCAATGTCACCTCTGGGAGTAGCGGCGGCGCGACGAACGCTGGGTCCTCCTGGTTGGCGCGCGAGTCCGCGACGTAGTTGTCCTGAGGGAACGGTGCAGGGACATCCCACGCAGACTCAAGGTTCGTAATGCGGCACGTTTTGCCGTCAGCGGAAGCCTGGTCGACGTCCGTGATCTCGATACTGTACCCGGGCTTGTGGTTGCTCCAGATGCACTCGCACGCATCTTCCGTTACAGGCTTGCAGACGGACTTGCCGTTCTCAGTGCTCTCTTCGTGGCCAGCTGGGCACGAGCAGAAGCACTTGCGTTCTCCCTTGCGGTTCACGATGGACACTGGGACGCCGCCAGGAAGGCTCTCCGCACAATCAACCTGGCGGGTGATGGTCAACGGGTTGTACAAGAAGATGTCCGACGCCTCGAGCAGCTGGATGGTGTTCGGAGACTTCTTGCAGTCTTTCTTCGTCTTGCACACCTGAAAGTTCACCACCGCGGGCACTTCGTACGAGCGCTCGAAGTCTTGAATCGCCAACAGCGCGGCGTCGTCATCATAGAAACCAATGACGGCGATTGGCTTTCGAGGAGTACCGTCTTCATTGCGAATGTTGGCGCCGAGCGCACCAAGCTTGCGTCGCACTCCTTCCAGCTCCACCAAGGCAACGCTGTCTTCGGCAGCCATAAGCTTCTTGTTCGAGTTCTTGTCAGAGTACTTGCCAGAGTTCTTGTCTGGGTTCTTGTCAGAGTACTTGCCAGAGTAGTTGTCAGAGTACTTGTCTGGGTTGCTTGGGGTCGCCTCATCAGGAGTGGTCTCGTCAGGCTCGTTGGGGTTCTCGCCGGGCTTCTCGCCAGGCTTCTTGCCGGGCTTTTTGCCGTACTTATCCTCACTGTCGTCCGACGTCGAGTCGCAGTTGCCTTCCACCGTCTGGAACTGAAACTTGAGCTTGCTCACGCTGCCGCCAGCGCCATAGAACTCCTTGTCGTCCGTCAGAGGCTTGAGCCACTCCTTGATCGTCCGCACCGCCTTGGGACGCAGACACTTCGACAGCGCGATGAGCACCGTCTCGGCCTCGCTCTTGGTCTTGGAGCACGCATGCTTGGGCTTGCCGTGCTCCTTCAGCGCCATGAGCAGGCTGCCGCGGACGTCCTTCGCGACATCCGCCCGGAACGACACGCCGTTGGGCGTCACGTACGACGCGGCGAGGTTTCGGTTCGCGTCGCCCACTTCGCCCGCGGCGAGCTGCGCCAGCTGGAGCAGCAGCCCGAGCACGGAGAACACCTTCATGGAGCGTTGCGTTCACTGGAGACGAGAGGGAGAGGAAGCAGTCGCTGCGGCTGACGTTCCGTGTTCGCGGCGAATCCGAGAATGTGCTGGAGAGAGCTGGGGGCATGGCTGCGAGCTCCAGCCGCTGGAGCAGGCGTCGGAGAGCACGTCGCGCCGCGACAGCTCGCATGAACGAGAGAGCCGCACGTCTGAAGCGCTGGCCGCACGAAGCGCCGCGGATCCGACCCTTCGCGCCCAAAACACCCGCCCCTCTGCAGACACACCATCCTCTCGAGAGCATGTCCTCTCGAGCAGCGGAGATTCGGCCACTGAGAAGGCGGCGGTCGCGCTATTCTAGCGAATCAGCGCGCGGGCAGCAAGGCGGAGTGGTTTCGCTCTCGAGCGCGCGCTTGTGAGCATGCCGACAAGACGCGAACGATCAACTGCCTGGCGCTCGAGCATGTCGAAAAGGCAGGCGGACGAAGCTCTAATTCCTTTGCATGGTGCTGGCAGCCACGGCAATGCATTGCGGCGCGACTCGGCGGCGCAGTGTCGGCTTCGTGCAGACTGCAGCCATGAGAGAAACCGCCCGCCTCCTTGCTTGCTGTGTTGTGGACCGTGCTGCTGGCTAAAATGGCTTCACTCTCGGAATGGAGGGTTCGTAACGCGTCGCTCTATTCAAACCGCACCTCACACAGCCTCGCGGCTCGGTATTGCTGAGGTTCTTAACTGCGCGGCTCCACGAGCACAGGCAGCTTGACGCTCGCGTGCACGCCCAAGTACGCGACCGCGATGGCGCGGAGCTCAAACTCGTACTTGCCAGCGACGCCTGGACCCGTAAACCCGACTTTCTGCGCCACCTCCTGCGACAAGTCCACGCACTGTCATCGCAACGACAACATCCAGAGTCACTCAGCCACTCAGTCGTGTGCTACGAGCCGACATCAAAGTCACAGTCACACAGCACCAATGCCATTGCCGTACCTTCCACGCCGCATACAGACGGCTTGTCGCCTTGTCCATGACGACAAACCACACGTGCTCCTTGCGGAACGGGCTCTTGGCGTCGATCTCGTCGTAGAAAGTCGACGCGAGCGGCGCTGCCTCGCCTGCCGGCACGTGCTTGCGCGCGAGCTTGAGCTCCGCGGTGATCCAGTCGCTCGGTTGGATATTCGGCTCGTCCAGCACGGTAAGCGTCGCGGACTCGAAGCTCAGCTGCGGCAGCGCGGCGCCTGGCGTGAGCCGCGCCTTCTGGTCGCGGAGCGCGTCATCATCGGCCACGAGGCTGCCCTGCGCCATGCTCGAGAGCAGCGAGAGCGAGCGCAGTAGCGTCAGTCCCGTGAAGCCGCGCTTGATCGAGTGCTCCACAGCGATGTTCGAGAAGATCTGCGGCAGCAAGCAAACGGCACGATGCATATCCACGAGCGCTCAGCACCACACATCCTTTTTTGCGTTGAGTGCAGGCGGCTCGTGGTACAGAATGCGGTGTACCTCGACGAGGAACGGGAGCTCTCGGAGCACTTTGTGCAGACGGTGGTCGACTGTGTAAACACCCCATCACAACAGAGCGCACAGCGTCAGTAGGTACAGTGTTCGGTGCACAGCATATCAGAGAGGACATACGCCACGTGGGCTTGGACACGCCACTGAGCTTGTTGCGGCGCAGGAACTGGTACAGCGCGATCATGTTCTCTCTGGTTGCAGCCGCAACACGCATAGTCAAATAGAGCAAGTCAGTCGAAGCGCGCAGCCAAAAGCCAAAAGCCACGAGCACGTCCGCGTACCTGGCGACGTGGTTCGGGTGCTTCTTGATGCGGCTCAAGATCTCCGTCGGCAGCGCCTTGGCACCTTCCATCTTCTTGAGCAGCTTGTTGTGCGCCGGCGCGCGCTGCTGCGCCTGAATCACGTCTTCCGCGCTGTCTGGGTACGTCGTCATCTCGTCCGTCGAGAGCAGCAGCTCCACGATGTCGTGCACGCTCATCTTTTCCTGCAGCGAGTCGACGAGCAGCGCCGCGGTCGCGCGCGAGATCTGCGTGCGGTCGCGGCTGCCGCTCTTCTTCTGCAGAGTGTACGCGACCCACGCGAGCCCGCCAAACACGACGCCAAAGTAGCCGAGCACGAAGAGCGAGGAGCTGCCCGAGCTGCCGCCCGAGAACGACGAGAGGAACGCAAAGTCCATGAAGAGCGACTGGTGGCCATCCGGGTGGCCGTACTTGCGGTAGTTCTCGATGCCCACCTTGTCCGTCAGCGCCTCGTACGCCTTGGTCACGCGCGCGAAGCGCGACGCCGCCTGCCGCTGGCTGCCCAGGTTCTTGTCCGGGTGCAGCTCGCGACCGAGCTTGCGGTACGCCTTCTTGATCTCGCGCATGCTCGCCGAGTCCGATATCTTGAGGATCTCGTACGGGTCGAACACGCCCGACGTGTCCACGCTCTGCAGCTGCTGCAGGCACTGGTACGCGAGCGCGAGCGCCACCGCGAGCACGAGCACGTTGGCCGCGAACGCCAGTGAGCGCGTCTGCTTCGGGGTTTTCACCACGCGGTAGAGCGTGAAGAGCGCGGCCGGCACGATGTACAGGAAGAGCATCACGCAGGCGAACGAGTAGAACGCCGCGTCCGACTCGGTCGTCTCCGCCATCTCGCTGCTGCTGCTGGAGGTGCTGGAGGTGCTGAAGGTGCCGGCGATGGAGCTTTTTGAGTGGTGAAAAGTGGAAAAGCGTGACGTGGTCGACTTGGATCCGGAGCTTGACTTCGTGGTAGTCACGCGGCTGACTTCACGGGTGTCAGGATCGATTTTGCAGCATGCTTAAAGCGGGGTTTTAGTGGCATTTTAGTGCCATCAATTGTGGCACCTTGAAGCTCACGAAGATACTTTCCAGAGCCACAGCAGCTCCGTGAAGGTGCACACCACACTCAGCACCCCCACACTCAGCACCCCCGCACGCGCTGGAGATGTCGACAGCGGAGCCCAGCACTTCTTGTCACGCGCGGTGAATTGCTCGCTCGCCTCTGCGAGAAGATGATGATCTTGCTCCCGTAAATAGCAGCGAGAGCTATATTTACATTCGGTAATCGCGCGCGCATTGCGGAAGAGCATCTCGCGTGACTAAACACTTGCCGCTTATTCGCCACGCAGCGTCTAGCGCGCGACCTCGATATGGAGCGTTGCTTGAGACTCACGCGCACGCGCACGCGAGCAAAGCAAAGCAAAAGCAGGACGAGCAGCCTGCGACACCAGCGAACGCGAAGTCCAAGCCGAAACGAGTCGCGGTGGTGGCTGGAAATAGCCCCCCAGCTCACCCACTAATCACTCAGAAAAGGCGAAACCCCTCTCTGCGAGAGGCGAGTGGCGTTTCGCTTCTCGCTGCTATATTTGTGTGTGCTTGTATCACGCGCCAGGAGTGAATTAGCCGCATTTAGACTCGACTCCGTCCGTTTGCAGCTCGCGCCGAGTATTTATAGCCCGTCACGCCAGCATTTCGGAAAACGAAACGCAGCGCCGGGGCTATAAATACATGCGCGATGCCCACTGTCGCTCGAACTCAGCACTCTCGCGACTGCGCTGCTCGCTCGCTCGTTCGCTCCATGAGAGCAGCTCATTCGCCATTCTCCGCGCTTCCGAGCAGCCAGCACCAGCCATCAAGTGAGCCAGCAGCAAGCCACGGTCTCACCGCGAAGCGATGACGACCCCGCTCAAAGCGCTCATCCAGGAGCGTCTGCGCGCCAAGATTGTGCGTCAGGAGGTGGACGGTGACGAAGTGGACATCGGCGTCGGCATGGACGAGCTGCTCGCGATGGAGCAGCGCGAGCAGCACTCGCAGTCTCATCACCAGCAGCAGCAACAACACAAGCACCATCGCCACAGCCACCACCACCACCGAGACCACAGTCAGCAGCGCCACCACCAGCAGCGCCATCGAGACGTTGAGCTCCAGTCCCCTTCGCATCTGATCCAGGACAGGAACTCGCAGCGTCGCCACCAGTCTGCTCAGGAAGACTCGGCAACCTCAATGCAGCACTACACTACACCTAAAGAGACTCTCACTGTGTCGATTGCCCAGCACGCTCACAAACGCCACAAACGCTCATACACACAGGAAGTACAGCAGCAGCCACCACCACCATCACCATCACCACAGCAGCCTCAACCGCAACAGCTACCGTACTACGCCACGAACCAGAAGCTAATCGACTACTACACGTACGAGCACCACCAGAAGTTCGAGGGCTATTTCCCTCAGGATCGCAGCTTCAGCGCGCACTTCCACGACGAGCGCTTCAAGCCGCGGAGCTACGAGCACGGCGACAACATTGGCAACAACAGTCGCTCGCCACTGTCTTCTCCATGGAGAGGGTCGCAGTCTGTGGCGTCCAACCAGTTTCACGACCAGGAACCAGAAGAGCGCGATCAGCACGAGCAAGACGACGCCAAGTTCCAGAGGGGCGAGCCGGAACCCCTCCGCCAGCATCAGCAGCGTCGCTCGTCCAGCGCGGATCACCACCAGCACGCCCGCGTGCACCCGATCTCGACGCACAGCTTTCGCACATTGGAGCATGCAAGTGCCTTCGCTGCACCTGCTGATGTTCACCAAGAGTCCAAACTGCAGCAGCCACACGCTGCATACGAAGTAGCAGTCTACAGCAGCAGCAGCAGCAATGACAACAGCCATGCGCGACACGCGTTCGCTCGAGGACACTTCGAGTCGCAGCTCTTCGACGACGAAGTACCGGACAGCACCAAGCTGAACGAGTCGACGCAGAGCCACCACCACCGCCACAAACACAACTCTCGCAGCGGTCAGCACCACCATCAGCTTCAGCAGCAGCAGAAGTACCGGCACCAGCACCACGAGAGCGCGAATGCAGCACCTGAAAGCTCCCACTCACTACCGCGAAAACGTAGCTTCGGCACGCTCGATGCCCCGTACGAAGTTGCTGACGATTTCACGTACGAGCGCGTGCGTCACCAGCAGTACGACGACGAGTCTGTGCACCACGGCGACGAGCGTCGCGAGTACAGTTACCAGCAACAGCAGCAGCAGCAGCAAAATCTCCACCACCATTCGTACAACCTGGGACGCCTCAGCCACCTCAGCACTCTCGATGTCGACGACATGGTCACGAGCCCGCTCGCTGCAGCGTCGAGCCTCGCGCCGCTCGTGTTTGCGGCAGCGACGTCGCCTCGCCTCGAAGTTAAGCGCAGCGCTTTCGACCGCCCGCGGCAGCGAGAGAGTCGCAGCCAAGCTGCACCAAACATCTCAGCCTCAGTCTCGTCGTTCTCGTATTCGTCGGGACTGCCAGCACCGCTGGATATGAACATGATCGAGACCACGCGGCGGTGCGACGCGATCGACGCGATGCCCGCGAGCGGCAATATCATCCACCGACGCTCGTCCGCAACGCTCGTGCGACGCCTGGACGCGATGCTCTCGCCCGGCTGTCACCGCGCAGCAACGGTAAGCTTGCTGCCACCAGTTTGTGCCCATTGGTGGCGATGAGCTCGATGCTAACCCCTGTGCTCTGCTTCACAGGCGTTTGTCGAGAAGCGGCGACGACGCGCAGCCAACTCGACGCCGCGCACGATGGCCACGCAGCGCTGGCTGCAGTCCATGGACCCGCTCTTCCGCGAGAGCAAGACTGCGGACACGCAGGACTTCGAGCTGACGGCGGCATCCGCGTGCTTGCTCTCCGCTCGGAGTGTCGGCTCCTGTTCGACCGGCAGCGGCGGCTCCTCGTCTTCGTGCGCATCGCCAGTGTGAACAAGTGCTCGTTGTGTGTCTGTGTGTGTGACTGCACGTCCTAATGTACCAAATGTTATCTGAGCGTACCTGTGTCTCGCCGCTGCGGCTTTGTCCGTGAACTCGCGTGAGACCGCCACAATGGCTGCATCGCCAGCGAGCCGCATTTGATTTGGCCACTTTGAAGAGCTCATTTGTCATTGGATCTGTGTGGAACGGTACTCCATCTGATAATTTCCAACTAATGCGTCCAGCACGATGGTCGCCAGAAACTGTCCGCGACTGTTCCCGATGGAGCTCCTCACGCAGATAATGGCGGCGGAAAATGCGATCTTTTGGCTGCTCGCGATCCGATCCCCTCCACAACACAGGCGAGCAGAAGCAAGCAAACCAAGCAAGCAAGCAGCCTCCGATATCGACATGCACGGCTGGGGCATCTCGCGCGGCATGAGCCACTCGGCGCAGCTGACGCGCTCGCGGCTGCCAATCATGCACTCGTACTCGTCGGTCGCGAGCGAGTCACCGTCGCTGCCGCCGTACGCGAGGCCACTGTCCACGCCGCGGTCGCGCGCGCTGCCGCTGCAGATCCTACTCGCGCTCTTCACGACGCTTGTAATCCTCTCGTCGGTGCTGCAGTTCTCTGGGATGCACCACGGACTGCGCTACGTCGACGGGGACGAAGGAGCGCCCATTGCGGTGCCGATGGCGCTCATGGCGACGCAAGAACTGCCCAGTGACCCGCTCGACTCGGACATCCTCCATGCGATTCTCGAGCGCCTCGACAGCGAAGCGATGTCGACTGCTGAGGACGTGTCGTTCTCCATCGCGTACAACGGCAAGACGGTCCACAACGGCGACTATGTCCCCATGAGCGAGGTACGTGCCAGTCAGCCTTTCCTCTCGCTCGTGCTTCGATGCACATGTGATAACCCTGCATGTGCCTTACACTTTCAGGCTGCGACGGCGCCGCGGATCGCCATTGAAGACGGCGCGGCGCTGTTCACGTGGATGCTGGTCGACATCGACGCGCCGGACCCGCGCGACCCGTCCCACGCACCGTTCCTACACTACATCGTCGCCGACGTCTCGGCTGCGGCTGCTGCCGTGGACGCGAATCAGCAGGTGGTCGTGCCGTACTACCCAGTGACGCCGCCGAAGGGCGAGCACCGCTACGTGTCGCTGCTCTTCCGCCAGCAAGCGCCGCACGTCAGTACGCCCGAGGAGCAGGAGCAGGACGAGCGCCTGAGCGCGCAGCGAGCGAACTTCAACGTCGTGGCGTACGCCAAGGACCACGCGCTCGTGCTCGTGCGCACGCAGCACTTCTACTCGCAGCCGGAGCACGCGGGCGACGAGGAAGCCGACAGCGCCTAGTTTGCATCTGTTCGTGGAGGCAACAAATGTTTTGCGTTATGATAATCGAGCGAACGAATGCGTTTTGCTCGAAACATGCCTACAAACGTCGAGTGAAGTATCTGCGTCGCGCAATTTTGAGAGGCATGTCCTCATCTTTTAAGCGGGTGTGTCGATTGTCAAACCGCCGTGTCTTTGCCCCCATGTTGAAGTTGCCGCACGATCTGCTGCTGGGACGGCGGCAGGCGCGCGACGGCGTCCGCCGACATGGTGCGCGCGAGCTCCAGGCGCCTGGCGAAGCACACGAGCTCTCGTTGCTTCTGCGGCAGCGCCGGCACCTGCGCCGCGGGCACGCGCGCGAGCTTCCGCAGCATCTCGCGCTGCGCAGGCGGCAGCGCGCAGAGCTTCTTCCAGAGCTCCGTCGCGTCGCCGAGCGAGTCGCACGGATCATGTTGCTGCGATGCAGCCGCGCTGGGAGTCTTGCTGGCACCAGCGCTGTGCGGATGCGTGGTGTCAGTGCGGCTGGCGAGCTGCTGGATCTTTTGCAGCGTCTTCCTGCGCGCGAGCTGCACGAACGGCGTCCCTGGCAGCTTGCTCTGTGCGAAAGCAACACAACAGATCAGTCGGGGACGCCTCGTAACGTCAGTGAACTTTGCACGCGTACACTCACCAGACGCGCGTCCATGTACTTATCCGTGAGGAAGCGGACGACGCGGTCGCGGTCGCCAGGCGCTCGATCTGCTGTTGCTGTGAGCTGCTCGACCTCGTCGCTGATCTCACGCAGGACAGTCTTCGCGACCATGTCTGGGTCTGCTGAGTGCGGCTCTCCTTGTTGTCTTGGCGGCTTGAGCTGCTGCTCGTACGTGACGCTGTGTGTGTAGACGTTGCGGAGCTCAGAGGAAGAAGAGGACTGTGATACCGACGGGGCTGGCTTCGCTGGAGCTGATGCAGTTACATTCAGTTGCCGCAGTCGATCCTCTAGCTGCTCGCTGCTCCTGGACGCCGACAGAGCAGTTTTCACAGGCGCTCGTCGCGTGTCGTAGATCGTCTGTAGCGTCTCGTCCAGGATGCAGAGCGCAGACTGGCGGCGGTGTGTTGACATCTTCGTCGCCTGGAGGTGGCTGGACGCGTAGCTGCTGGCGAGAGCGTCGCGCTCGGCGCCACTCTCCAGCTCTGGCGCCACGCTCGAGACACCGTTGTCCCTCCTGTCGCTGCTCCATGTTTGATCGCCATCATCGCCGTCGAATTGAGTCAGCCCCGCGGCGATGTCGAATAGACTCGACATGGCCAAAGCAAGCGAGTGCATGCACGGCTGCTGTCTGTCCATCACACAGAACTCCTCAACTCCGTGCCGAGCTCGGACATGCTGCTGCCATATAAATAGCTCGCTTCTTCACGAGCGGACTGGTATTCTTGGCGAGCGCGAAACGTGCTGCTCTTGTGCCCTCGCTCTGTCTGTTAATGTGTGCGTGTGGGGTGGCTCGCTCGAGAGAACGCAGCAGACAGACGCGCACAGCACCAAAGATCATCACCAGCACCACCAGACGCGGAAACAGTCCGAACGCATTGCTCCTCCATGTCGACGCTCACGTCCTCGCAGCTGCACGTGAAGCGCAGCTCGACGCGGCTGCATGCGCCGCCCGGCGGAGTGTCCAGCATCACATTCGGTATGTAGATCATCCGCTCGCATGCTCTGTGTAGCGCAGCTCTTCATGCTTGATCGGATCAGCTCAACCCTTTTGTGCCATGTGGTCGGCGAACGAACGGACGAGCAGGACCAGGAGGACTCGGGACGGTCGATGCCGCCGTTGAGGACGACGAGAAAGCTGCAGCGGCACTCGACCCGGCAGTCACGGCAGTGGCTCCGCTTCCGCCTCGGATGGGGACGTACACCAGCAGCGGTAGCAACAACAACAACAACAGCTACGACTACGCGCCGCAGAAAGGAGGGACGCCAGGCGGCTACGGCGGCGGTGGCTATGGCGGCGGTGTGTCCGCTGGCGCCATGTCGTCCGGCTACGGCTCGTACGGAAACAACAACAGCAGCAGCAGCAGCAGCAGCAATTGGGGTGACCAGTATGGCAACCCGCCGCCAGCAACCGGCTCGGGAGGGATGACGATGCCTAACTACGGCGCTGGGTCGCAAACCGCTGCGTCGCGGCCGCACTCGAGCACTAGCAGCACCGGCTCGAGCCGCAGCTGGGGCTCGCAGCCGCCGCTCACGTCCTCCAAACGCGACCAGAACTGGGAGCGCAAGCGGCGGCAGTGGCTCGCGCGGAAGAACGGTGGCGGCAGCGCTTGCCCGGGCTCTTCCGGCTCCATGAGCTTTAGCGGCGGTGGCGGCCGACTCTCCTCGGCGGGTCCGCCAGGCTCTTCTTCATACGGCGGCGGCGGTTTGATGGGGATGACGAACCCGTGGGAGGATCACGGCAACGCGAACGCGCCGCCGTCGCCGCTGTCCAAGTTCGTGCATCAGCAGAGCCAGAAGCAGCAGCAAGGCTTCGGCGGAGGCGGCTACGTGGACTACGAGCGCATCGGCACTGCGCAGAGCCAAGCGCCGCCCATGCCGCCACCCACAGCCCCGTTCCCTCGCGGTGACTCGTACTACAGCAGCAGCAGCGGCGGCGGCGGAGGTTACATCCCTCCGAGCCGCGGCGGCTACATCCCATCGAGCAGCTACGGATCGACTGGTGCAGAGCGCGGCGGCGGCAGCATGTCGCACTTCCATCACCACCACCCGCCCCAAGCAGCATCTGAGTCGCCGTATGGCTACGGCGATGCGACACCTGCGAGTCGCGGCGGCACAGCTGTCGCCGGGGTGTCGACCGCTGGCGGATACGGCGCTCCCGGCAGTGCCGGGAACCGCAGTGTCTCGAGCTCGAGCGCGCGACAACCGCCCGGAGGCCACTCGAACTGGTCGCCGTTCAGCTAATCCTCGTTTGGGCAGCATCACGGTCTCTCTTTTCTTCATAGACGGGGTATTTCTTCCTTCTTCGCTGTCTGCGATGATAGAGAAAAGGTGGCTGATGATAGCCAGACGGAGATGCGAAGAGCTCCGAACGCTGATCTGTCGGTCTGCTCCGCGAGGATCGGCAGCGTGTCGCCCTCGAAAGTGACACGCAATGCGCCACCCAGACACGACGACGGAGCTGTTCGCATGGAGCTTGTTCTCGCAATGGCTCGACGTCATGCGGGATCACTTTGGGGGATAATAAATAGTATTTTGGATGATAAAAGGCATGTTGAAGATCCTATTGAAGTGCAACTGGTGGGAGCTTTCCGTGGGTTCTTCTTCTTCTCCTTCTTCTCTTCTCCCAGACGAGCTCGCGGCGACGGCAGCGCCGTGTGCGTCTGTGTGGGGGAACGCTGGCCACATCCTCGAGCAGGTGAGTGACGCCAGTTCGGTCGCGCTGGACTGGAAACTGGATCACGACTGGACCCAGATCTGCACTCTGGCTCGCACGCTTGCTGATCATCTTGAGCCGGAGCTCCGGACTCGGGGTCGGCTCGTGGACTGCTCGCTGCCTGGAGTCCTGGAGTCTTGGACGGAGCTGCCGAAGCTGAAGGTACCTGAGGCTCGGCTGGACTGTGTCCCTACAGACACTGTGGCTCGCTCATGGGAGCGAGAGCTGCTTGTCTGTCTGTCCTGGGACGCGGAGCTCAACTGGAGCTGGAGCTGGAGCTGGCATGTCCTGGAGCTGGAGCTGGCTTCTGCGTGGGTCGTGGACATCGATAGATACCACTCGGGGGATCTCGACTCTCACGTTCAACGGTTCTGGTTGATGGGAAGCATGAAGCTGAACGCCGACATGTCGAACGGCTGGTGCTTGTCCAGCGGGTCCATGCAGCGCGCCTCGAGCTGGTAGCGACCGCAGAGGATGTCGGACGCCGGAGCGTCGACGGGCTCGGCCGCGAGCTGCAGCTTCTTCTTGAACTGGAGCGCCACGAGGTCGCAGTCCACGACCTGCGGCAGCACGGCGTCGCGCGAGTTGCGGCGCCGGATCGGCGGCAGGCACTCCTCGAAACACAGAGTGGTCGACGCGCCGCTCAGTCGGCGGTGCTGGTCGTAGCTCTGGCTCATGCCCATGACGAACTCGAGCGCCTCGAGCGTGTCGATCTGACTGTGCTCGAGGCTGCTGCCGTCGTGGTCCATCGCGTGGATCGCGCTGAAGAAGTCGTCGCTGAGCTCCTCGACGTCGCTGTCGACCATCATCTCGCCCTGGCGCTTCGAGCGCTTGACGCGCGGGGGCTGCTGACCTGTGAGGATGCTGTTCATGCTGCTGCTGCTGGTGGTGGCTGGGGTGGCAGACGTCGTCGTCTCGAGCGCGCGCAGGTCTTCACACGCACGCGATCGCTTCATGGAGACATATACCGTGTGGATGAGTGGATTGCTGTTGTTATCAATGCGGCTGTCGTCGTCGTCCTTTGCCGAGCGCGCGAATTCCTGAATGAAGACGGACGGACGGACGGATGCACCACACAAACCAAAAAGCGGACGTGGATGAAAGAAAAAAGAGAGCGACTAGGGGATGCGGGAAAGTGGGACGAGAAGTCGAGAAATCAAGCGCTCTCGCAAGAAAAGCAGACGACTGTTTGCTTGTCCGCCGGCCAGTATTCGGAGCGCTCGTGCTCGCGGCCGGTGATTGGCTGGGCGGACTACGACTCGACCTAGCCCGCTGACTCGAACCTCAACTGCAACTCACGGTCTAAGCGCCGGTCACGGCTGCTCTTGTCTGAACAAGTGGCGAGGGCTTGACAGTCTTGCGGCCACTGCGCGTAGCCGCCGGCAGCGGTGCCATTTTTCGTGTCTTGTTTCGCAGACTTGCGTTTTCGGCTATTTTGTGTTTGTTTCCCCTCCGACTCGTAAAACAACAGCAGCCAAACAGCAGCAGGCGCGTTTTCGCTTGATTTATTCGGCTTGTTGAACCTCGTACGATCAAACCAGCAGCAGCAGCAGCAGACATGTGCAAGTCCCGCAAGTCCGCTCTTGTTCTTGCGGCAGCCAAAGCCAACGCGGCCGAATCCGGCGCGATCGGGCGACCGCGGAAAGGAAACTCTCTCTCACACACACAGCACATCTTCAACACCACGCTTTTAAAAGCTGCAAACACAATTGCAGCGAGTCAGTTGTGAAAAGCCAGAGCTGCGAACGAGCTCGCTTGCAACTCGACGCCAAAAAATAGTTTGCAACAGCCCTTGTTTTTGTGAGAGAGGAGTGGGAGTCGAACTGGGGACGATGCCGAAAAACACGCCAAATCTGGAGAAATCGTCTGCGGCTGCGACCATTCCTTCCTCGGGTGTGCGTGCGCGAGAGCCTTTTCGCTGTTGCTCGATTGTGTGGGGCGTGCTTCAACGCGCTCGCTGGCGCTTTCCAACAGAAGCGGCAAGCATTTGCCTTTTCGCCAAAAGCGCTGCCATTAGCACATAATGCGCGCAGCAAACGCGCAGGAGCGGCTTGCAGTGTACAAAAAGCAGCGCTGCCGACTGAGATGCATGTTGAAGTTGCTGCTCGCAGAGTGATGGTCCGAGCGAGAGTGGAAATGGCGGAGGCGCGTCACCAGCTCGATCCAAAACAACAGCAAACAATGCAAAAAGCGCCGCGCGAAACGGCGCGAGGATCGCGAGCCGCTCGAGCCGAGCGCAAAAGCCAGCTTCAACCGGCCACTTTTGTCTGTGACGCCGCGACCTTTGGGCGAGCTTGCATGCGTTTTTGCATCACTTGCGAAACCGAGTTTGCCGGCGCTTTGTCCACATCCATTTCACACCAAGTGTGTCAAAAGCAGGCGCAAAGTCGTCGACGTTGACATGAGTCGCGCTTGAAGAAGAGAGAAAAGCTCTGCACGCGCGCGCGCGCGCGTGTGTGTGTGTGTGTGTGTGTGTGTGTGTGTGTGTGTGTGTGTGTGTGGACGAGCACAGCCCAGCGCGGCAGTCGTGTCAGAGTCCAGGGTGACGACGCTCTCGACACGAGCTCGTCTTGTGCGCGAGAGGTGATGTCGACGCATACGAATTTGGTGGAGAAAACAACATCTCGCACGTGCGCATTTGCATGCGATTCCGACGTGTCTCGCGATGTCAAATGGAAAATGAGGGGTAAATGGTGACGCTTGCTGTTTAACTCAACACTCACGGATGATCAGCCATTCTGGCTCTGAGCCGGCGCTGTCACGACTACAGCACAGTGTTCGCATGCCGTCGTGTATGGAGCAGCAGCGCGTTTGTGGCTCGGTAGGCGTGGCGCGCCGCTCAAAGATACTCGCTACTGCTGCCGAGAGCTCGTCGTGCGGCGCGACAAAGCGGCGGCGATCGCGGCGTGTCCGCCAGCGCGCGCGACGTCCGCAGCCGTGTCGCCATCGACGTCCTCGAGACCGGCCAGCTCGTCGTCGACACGCGGCAGCTGTTTCTCGGGAGCCGCGACGACACCCGCGACTGGCGGCACGCCTGCGAGCTGCGAAAGAAGCTCTTCGCGATCTGCGCGTGCGGCCACGTGCAGCACGCTCTCTCGGCGCTTGGTCAGCGCGGTGATCCGTGCGCCAGCGCCAACCAGCGCACGCATGACACCCACGGAGCCAACGTGCGCCGCGCAGTGGACGGCGCTCCAGCCTTTGTAGTCCGCAGCGTCGACGCTCGCCTGGTGGCGGAGCAGCAGTCGCACGACCTCTTCGTTCGCAGACAGCGCCGCGAACAGCAGCGGCGTGCGCTTGAAGAGCCGCTTCTCGACGGCGTCCGCGTCTGCGCCGCGCTCCAGCAGCAGCGCTGCTGCGCGGGGCTGTCCGCGGTCGCACGCCCAGTGCAGCGGCGTCAGCCCGTACTTGTCGCGCGCGTGCAGCTGCGCCGCGTCCGCGTCCAGGATCGCTGCGAGCTCGTAGACGAGCCCCTCCCTCGCTGCCTCGAAGGTCGGCGTCGTGTCCAGCTCTGCGTGGAGGTCGTCGAGCCCGCCGTGCTCGTGGCTGCCGTCGTGCTCGTGACCCATTGTGCTTTTTTCTTCGCTCGCGCTTTTTGTCTCGGCGTGCGATCCAAACGGTTTTGGACGAATGAGCGAGCCGGGCCGAGCCGAGCCGTTTTGATCGACCCATCGGCTCGCTGTCTAAACGCAGCGCTCAAAGCTCGAAGCGTCACGCAGAGCGCAGCCATTTCAAGGCGAAGCCGGAGGCACTCGGGAAGCGCGTCAGGGCCTACCGAGCAGCGCTGGCGCTGGCGCAAGAGGTCGAGCGATCGGCCCGAGCGGAGCTCGCGTGACAACTCACACCGTCTCCGCAGCAGCCGGACGACTGCGGAGAATCAGCGTTCGAGTACCGGAGCAACGGGAGCGACTACGGGAGCCACTCTCCTTCACCGATGCGGTCACCGCGGTCGCGGCGCACAGCGCACCCAGCTTGACTGAACTGCGGACGAATTGATTCATTCTGCCTCGCGGCAACTGTGGCCATCACCTCCTCCTCCTCGCTCGATTCCGCCAAACTAAATATTCGTGCACAAACAAAAAGTAAAAAAGCAACATGCAAGCGAATGCTGCGTGAGCGCATTGTAGATGCTCACATGCAGCAAAACAAAACGCGCGAGCGCATCGACCAGAGCTGCGAGCAACTTGCAAGCGCCAGCAAAACAAACAACTCCGAATCTGGTCGAGGATGCTGCTTGCTGTGGCACTTCAAGCACGCAGGAAACA